>JANSTQ010163321.1:6554-32934 GCA_026167885.1 Bergia puertoricense
AGCAAACTGGTTGCAAAACTCGGCCAATTTCTTTGTTATAGGTTTTTGTTTTTTGTTTCTTTTGTTTGTTTGTTTGTTTGTTTGCCTTGACCGTGCACAAATCACAAAAGGTATTGACATGCATATGAACAACTAGCCCGTAAAAACATGTAGGCTCAAACATAAAACAAAACAATGTGCACGGTCTCGGTTTGTTCATCATAAAACAAAGCAGCTTTGTACACTCCTTTTGAAGTTTGTTGAGCTTCGCAACCCGTTGGTTCTATCAACTATATGCTTTAACTCTTAAATGCATTTTTTTGAGGGGAGGGGAGGGTATTCGTTGACACCCCCCCCCCCCCACCCCCTCCATCGATGTTTTTAGTTCTCGCGGAGAGCTTTCATCTTTTTCTTCGCTGTTTTTATAGCTCATTGGTTAACATGTTTTTAACATTAGTTTCACTTTGATACCCCTTCTGGATATTTTAAGTTTCTTCTGAAACTTGGGAAACAATATCAGATTTCCTTTCAAAGGCCTTTTTATGTTTTTTTGTCTGAAATACAGTAGTTACATTTGAGAATCCAAATGGGTGTTTACATTGAGAATCCAAATGGGTGTGCAATTTACATTGTTTTTCCTGGAAGAGATGTGAGTGAAAATTGTCTTTTTTTGATATGGCAAGTGGTATACTTCGTAACACAGAGCATAATAGGATTCAAAATGGAGGCAATACAATATTTTGGGCCACAGTAACCATAGCAACAAGCAAATCATCACGTAACCAATCTTAATTGAAAGGAAAAAGACCAGTTAACAATCATGCTAAATTTTAGGACGAACAGACAAGGCTGTATTGCATATCGGATATCATGGGGTCTATCGATCCCCCCACCCCTTCCCTCCTTAAGCCTTTAATTTACGTTTAGCCAAAAAGCTTATGCCTTTTACAGGTTTTAGGGTTAATGAAACAGTTCGACTACTTTGTTTCAGGAATCCTATAAAAACAATCACTGTACTTGATTGAATAATTAACTGATCAATTGATTGATTGATTTGTACGATTGGTTAAAACCAAAACCATCTTCAGAGCGGCAAAAAACATCGAGGGTTGTTAAGCAAGGAAAGAGGTGGCGGTTGGGGGTTTGTTTCCCTATTTAATATACTGCACGGTTGGGTGTTTGTTTCGCCTCGGAAAACTGTCTCTTTAATATACTGCACACGTTTATACGTTTAAGATATAAAGCAAGAATTCTCAAATAATGTAAAATGGGACACCAAGCCCGCAATTGAATCAAGGTTGTCCGTCCATTCCAGTACATTTGCTGCATACACATGCCGTGAAAACAGACGAACACAATTTTTTTGACAGTTTTCCTTAGCACTGAGAATTAAATGAGCAATAAAGAGAGGGTGCCAAGTTGAGAACAGATTAAGATAAGATTAGTAGCTAATTTTTCCAAATTCTTTGACAAATTCTCTCTGAAGAGTCACCCAAGAAACTACAAAACGCTGGGACGACACCTTACTTTATAGATATAAAATTTGCTTTGAAAAATAGCCCGAAGAAACACTTTTGTGATTGAAAGCATACCATTATTTTCTTGACCACGACTCCATAGTGCTGCTGGTCGTGCACCACACCAAATGTTACACGCTGAATTCCGTCAGGGGGATCAACATAAAACTTCCATTCAAACAGCGCATTCTCGCCCACGAACAGGTTCTGGTCAGCGGGTTTTGATGTAAACCTTGCAACAACTGGAGTGGCTGTTAAGTCAACATTGTTCACAGGGGAGAAAATATGTTAGACACTGAAAGTAACCACTTTTTAAAATGATCTCTCAGATTTAATGGCTTATAAAAGCTTGGATGTTTCTTGAAATACTGGTAGAGATCGAATTCGTTACCGATATTCGAGTACGTGCTTTCTAGCGAGCTCGCAAACCGTGGTGATAAAAGAAGCGCATTGCTGTATACTCAGAAATATTATGTTTGCAAAATCATTCGGTGTCTTTTTCGTCAAATCTTGCCATTTTGTCAACGTTACCTTTTTTATTTGATTCCGTTATTTTCATTTGAACCTATAGTAATCTGGCTTCCAACTCTCTAACACAAAAACGTATGATTATAAACAGAACCTTCCCTTACGAAACTAGCTACTCTCTTTTTGCTTACCGAAGTTCAGAACGTATTCCAACTCGTCCCCAGTTCCCACTTTAGTTTTTGCTTTTACACGGACATCATACATCTCAACCTTTGGGTCTGTTTGCTTCAACACAATATAAGGAAGTATCGTTTGCAGTCTCTTTACCATGCTCCAACCACGAGGAGGCGTAGTTTGTTGTTTGTATTTAACAACATAGTGCAGTACAGGGGCGCCGCCGTCATCAAGCGGAGGACCCCAAGTGAGACGGGCAAATTTTCCAGTTTCGTTAGTAAAGTGCTTTACGTTGAAGCTGGTTATCTTTCCAGGTTTGACTGGAAAAGAAACGGTCAAGCAAAATGACAGTTTTGAGTGTTTTAAAATTTCCAAGGCAGATTTGTTTATGAAAAAACAAATTAATAAAGAATGAAGGAAGTTGAACAAGAGAGTGAAAATTTGCTCTTTGAAACAACATCTACAACAAACAAACAATTTATTTGTGACCCTTAAATTCACATTAAAAAAATATTATTACTTAGGATCATTTTTGCTAGGAGTGATAACACAGCCGAGTGGATAGAAACAGCTAAATATTAGTAGAGCTAAGCCAATACGGACATACGATATTCTTAAGCTTTGGTATTTATACCGTTGAGAGGCCAAATATAATTAATTAATTAATCAACTATTTTAATGAAAGGAGTTGAGTGACCAGGGTCCGCTTTGTACTCTGGGAAGCCGCACCAAACTTTAGCTGCTAGAATTTTGGCACATGATAAGTTATTTTACCGCCATTAAAGCATAATTATAAAACCAATAAATTTCGGCTAAGCACTTGTCCTCATCAGTCCCCTACATGACGGCATTCATCTAAATCAATGTAGCTATTTTATTGTGTATTTTCCTGATGATTTATCGTATTGAAATAAAAGTTGATTGCAAAGTTATAACTATCTTATAATAAATAAGAATGCAAAGTGTATGTTTTGCATTCGAAGTGACAAGGGAAATGTTTATACCAAACATTTTTTTTTTCAAATGTGCACTGCTTGCAAAACACTCTTTTTTACTAACCAGGTCCAAAGTGGTAGTGAAGGAAACAAGCGTTCATCCGGCTGCAAGACAGCAACAAAATATTTTTTCACACTTTCCAACGTCACAAACGCACTTTTACTGAAATCTTGCTATTATACCATCATTTATAGAGTTTGAGAGAAGAAACAAAATTGTTTTGCAGCTTTATCTGAGAAGAGAGTAAGAAAATTTACAGCGTATGGGGCGGTGGCGCATTTGTCGAGTGGTTAGTGTGTCTGACTCGTAACTTAAAGGTTGTGATTTCGAACCCGGCCTGACCACTGTGTTGTATCCTTGAGCAAGACACTTTACTCAACTGGTTCCAGTCGACTCAGCTGTATAAATGAGTACCAGGATGCTAGGGTAAAGTTTGGGAAAGGACGGAGTAGCGCCCTCCCCTCCCCTTGTGGTAGTAGCTAAAGGAGTAGCGCTCTCCCCTACCCTCCCCTACCCTACCCTTGTGGTAGTAGCTAAAGAAAAAGAAGCCTTCGGGTCGCCTTTGGCTGCAGTCGACAGCTTTCCTTACTTTTATAAATTGATTGATTGAGAAAAAATTAACAAGCATACCAAGCCTCCTGATAGGGATTTCCAGTGTGACTGTGGATTGTGGAGTTCTTGCGGTGCACACATAGGAGTCAAAGTCGTCCGCGTCGAATGTGCGAATTTTGAGAACACTTCGTGCCCATTCATCTTTTTGGATGGCACGTATTACAGACGTAGGGTCGCGTTTCTTGTACCAGGAGAAAGCGGGGAATGCGTCGGGCGCCGCTCGGACGCTGCACACCAGACTCACGCGGTGGTTCTGCCATGACGTCACTTCCTTACTCGATTGTTCTCTGTTGATCGCTAGATCTGTCATGAGCAAGAAGAATTAGGTGATGAGAATTTGCAGTTAATGAGACACTGGTACAATAAGTGCGCAGGCGCAGAATTATATCAGTGGGTTGGGACTTCGACTTCAACTTCGTTTCCAAACAGCTGACCGATGAAACTCCACTACATTTCATTCTGTTCTGTTTTAGTTCGTTTTACTTTATATAATAGTTTTCAATGCTTATATAAGTTGAATTCTATAACAGTAATTTTATTCTAATCTATATTAAAATTTTACATTTAGTTATTTTAGTTAATTCAAAAGCTGTCAGATAAAACATAAAATTATGAAAAAAGCTTTTAAAATTATTAACAAGGTGCAATGGAGACAAAATTAATTGGAGAGATGGACGACAATAAACAAATCACAGCAAGGTTTTTGAGGGTACCAGCTGAGAAGGATACGATAGATAATAAAGTTTTGACAGGTGTTTCCTTTCCATCAGTGTTCTCTGTTAAAAATGGCAATGAAGACCCAGCCGGAATATCACACAACAAAACGAAGATACGAAGTCTCTTTTTTAGTGTTAAAATTATTCTATTCAGTGAAATAATACACAAAAACACAAATTTTTCATAAACGTCAGGGACATTTCGAAACTTTTGGAGATTGTATAAAACGTTTGACGACTAGTACTTTTGAAATTATTGGAAAATCTTCGGAGATTTTGGAGAATTTCCGGAAAACTTCGAAGACTTTGGAAATCTTCGGAAGCCTCTGATAATTGTCGAAAAATTTTCAGAAAGCTTTTCACTGTTGAAATATATGTTATTTGACATTCAAGGACGTTAAAACTGTCTAAAACATGTTTATCATGAAAGAAATCTCCTGAAATAGCTATAACATCCGATTGAAAAAGCCCAGATTGCGAAATACAAAATTGGAAAGCCTGAGGGTAACAGAATTACCCGAATTCTGACAGCTTAGTTTAAACCGAACATCTCATTAGTAAAGCCCCATTTACACTACACTCGATTTTTGGTACGGCACGGATAAAACTGGCATCCGTGCCAATTTTACCCGTGCTCGGAATACCTAAATATGTAGTCCGCGGAGCACGGATAAAAAATGGTACGGAGAACACTTTCATCCGTGCCGTACCAAAAATCGAGTGTAGTGTAAATGGGGCTTAAGTTTTCCGCTCTTTCTTAGTTGTTATTTTCTTTTGTTGGCATTTGGAGCGAAATGAAAAAGAAGCTCTACCCGACTAGTAAGCAAACTAATCAATAACTGTACCGGCAAATCGGAACTGTGAAGCAATCAGTAGCACATTTGTTTTAAAAATATACTTCGTCGTTTTTCATTTCATGCCTGGGAACATGACAGGTGTTTCAATATATTACTGACCCACGTCTGGCAGCTCGCTTAGCTTAATCACCGATCATAGTGTAACTGGACCACGGATGACGCAACGTGCTCTGAACACAGATTTCCATACATTACATGAGGTTTCTTTCCTCTTATCAGTCAATTTAAAAAATAACTCAATTCCAACTGCTCGAGTATTGTTGTTGGCTATCCGTTCCTTTGAAACACAACGAACCAAAATGTTAAAGGCGTTACTTTTAAGTCAGTGAAT
Source organism: Bergia puertoricense (assembly GCA_026167885.1). Classification (NCBI taxonomy): domain Eukaryota; kingdom Metazoa; phylum Cnidaria; class Anthozoa; order Zoantharia; family Parazoanthidae; genus Bergia; species Bergia puertoricense. The sequence continues at coordinate 12,205 of JANSTQ010163321.1, forward strand.
ACAACAGACTGGTTCGAAAAATGTTAAAGATTTTAGTTCGTAGTTTTTAGGTTGACAAATGAATTTTGTTACCTCGAATTGCGTTACCTTCAAATCAACACATCAGACTGGGTTACTAACAAAGTGAAGGAAATGTTAATTCGCAGTTTATGGGCTGACAAACGAATTGCGTTGCCTTAAATGGTAAAAACACAAACTTTGCCATTTCAAAGTGTTACCGATGAGCTATGGTGAAATGAAGCCCTGGGCCCGCTTAAAAGGGTTAAAACCTTAACCCTTGCACGATTGGTATTTCTCTCTCACATACTGGGTTTGGGTGTCTCTCTACTCAAAACCTTATGGCTTACGAACCGCATATTACAATACAAAAACAAGCAACATACCGGATACAGAACGCTCATACAAAATTAAACGCAAAATCTCAGAAGAACCATTAATTACTTCTGAAAAGAAGTCAATACAAACGAACTAAATTATAATTGCATTGTTTTTTTTATCAACAGCGATTTGATTCATTTTTTGGAGGTTAAGTTAAAGCGAAATAAGAATGGTCTTTCGTTATGAAGACAGTGAAAACACAACGTCAGTTGTTCTCTCGTCCGTACAGTCATGATCATCGTACGTTGATGTGAAAAGTTGATACCATTGAAGAAGAAGAAGAAGAAGAGCTTAAATACTTTTTAAGTGAATCAAAACAAATGAATTTAAAAATGTGTGAGCAAAGAACTGTCACAATGCTGTTGTACAGTCAGGGGGGGGGATGGGTGGTGCTGATGTGAATGTCACTAAAACTGTGTCAAAATAGTCACCCTTCATAGAGTGCCGGAACTTCAATGCAAAACCACCTGATTGTTAGCACTGGCTTATACTGCCTGGCTGACAGACTTGAATTCGTTCGGCACGACTGCAGCAGTTGCCTTTAATAGACGAGTTGTTATTGTATAAAATTTTCATTAGATCTAGTTGTTTCTATTGTAGTTTTTTCTCGTGAAAATATAGTTATTTTTAGTTAGATCTTGTTTTTGTTTCCTCCTGCATGCTGCGGTAACGAAGTAATGTCATGGACCAGTTCTCCCAAACTTTTGAAAATGGGTTCACCCTCATAGTATTTATTATTGGAATAATTACAAAAATAAATGTTAATTTGTAGTAATTATTGTTTCATTTATTGAGCTCGTTTACAAATTTAACCTGCCAAAACATAATTATTGTTTATGAAAAAGAAACATCGACCTCTATACCTAAATATTATCAGTTTTCCCAACGTCATTTTTTAAATTATATATTCCTTCCTCAAGTTTGCATAAAGTAAAACTGCGTCGGGGTGCGTGCAAACTTCATATGTTTTCATTCGTTAATTTCATTTAATTTGAGCTAATACCAAGGCCTCATTTTATTCGAAAGCTCTGTATACAACCGTTCCGTTCACGGATATGAATGATGCACGATTAAAAATAACTCCTCAGCTTCAGTGTTCTTCTATTCTCGGTCTGAGAGTCTGTTCGTAGGCTAGATTATAAGTAGGAGACAAAACCTATACAAGGCGGTTTTAGCACTTAGTTGAAACGCCCAGTTTTCAGGCGAGATATTTTCTCTGCTTTTAATTATGTTTTTCATTCTTTACAATGACAGAAAACGAAGAGAAACTAAGCAATTAAAAAGGCGTCCACCTCCTACGCTTTATTCATGCAGTAGCACGTTACCAAACAACTCGAAAATTATTGAAAAAATTCCTCCCGTGTGCGCCGTAATGTGTATAGTTTACAGAAATAAAAAAAAAACCCAAAAGTAACGCAATTAGAAAAATTGTCCGGCTAACGGATTCGGAAAACGGTGATGGAAGTAGAACAGTTCTGATTAAAATGGAAGAAGAGATAATGCATTACGACGTGAAGTCTTTTTTGTTTCTCAATTTTCTTATCTTCAACTTCTTAATTCAGTTTGACCGAGAGCTTCACTGAACTGAGCGCAGTCGCCATTATCGAGATTACTTCTCAACACGCTACTCACTCGCTGACAAAACAAAACAACATCTATTCAAATATAAACATTTGCTCTTGACCAGAGTATGTTCATCATTGATTCTATAATTTTTCACTTTCACATGTAAAAAACAAATTAAAAATCAGAAGTCTTGCATTGTGTCAATAGAGAGCTTGAATACAACGTGTCGCAAACCCAACAGCCATTTAATGCGCACGCGTGACAATCTTCTTTGTCAGAAACAACAACATCGTATTCACAACATGATATAAGAAATTATTAAAGCTTAATGCAATGGCAACAGCGTTTTAAATCACAGTTTCACGATTCAAACAACTACAAAATTGTTTGGAAAACCTCCGTGCACAAAAATCTGGCTCAGGCAATTTCTACATTCATGTTTAAGCATCTCTGTGGGATTCTTTTGATCCAGAACAGCCAGCTGAGATTTCACAAAGTCAATAAAACACCAAGAATAAGGTGAATATACGATGCAAAATGAAGCGAGTGCGTGTGGCTGCTCTCACACAGCCAAAAAACGTTTAACCCTGCGACCACCTTTATCTGTCAATTAGAACGTACATGTTTCGAATTTGCTCCAACATATTGTCAATTGCGTGGAGTTTTTCAATATTTGCTTACAGCAACGTTGAAATAGCTAAACAATATAAAAGAAATCTTTCATAGACTCTCACTTGCTGTGCCAAAATCAATTATACTAGCCCCGCCCCTCGGATATTGTCTGACGTTATCAGGTCACGTGATACCTTAGCAGGTGGAAAGAGAAAACGAAGTAATTTAACGTGTGTTTCTGTTGTAGTCGACTCTGTAGAAACTTGAAGAAAATAATTGCAAAAGAGACGAACATATAAAACACTTGAATTTCAATAAAATCTGGTTAGGTTAAAGAGTTCAGTATGTGCTTGACTCTTGACAGAACTCGAAGCTGTCTGTGTAACTTCGACATTTCTGTCACTGTCACATCTTTATAGCAAATAAAAGGAGGTACAAAGCTTTTAGTTTAAAAAAACAATATTGGGAATTAAAATTCCAAGACAACTTAGAAATAATAATATTTTTGCGGCCTTCTTTCGCCATCAGCCATATTTACTAAATTATTATTTTAGTTACTATATATTAAGACTATATTGATATCAATACAAGTTATAAGCGATCAAAAAACAGTTTCAATAATGTATATTTTACCCAAAGACCTGTCGTTCTCTACATCGCTACACATGGGTGGTACAATATTTGATTGAGGTTCGATTTCATGCCGTCTAATTTAATGCTTTTTAAAATATTGTGTGTGCCACAAAAACAGCAAGACATCGGGACTGGAGTTTTAGTTATAAACGTGTTCGGTTTGTTATGATAACTAACTCTGAGCTACATGGAAAAATGAGACCGGGTCACAAAATCAGTCGGAGAAAAATATATCAGCTATAGACCGTGTCTTTTTTGGTGGAACGCACAATAATTTTGCCACAGTCTAATTAGAAATATTAAAGAAATTATGTATGGTGGGAGATGTCTTCGAACTGATAGACAGATAACAAACGAAGATATGAGTTGCAACAGGAACAATGTGAAGAGACGCGGCCCGTGGGTTTGCTAGTATTTACATATAATTTAGTCTCATCATGAATTTTAATTTATTTTATTTTTCAAAGCAAACTTCTCGCTTACTGAACTAAATTTGTATAACGAAAACCTCCTTGCTGGTCTAGTAGGATTGTTATTTACCTTCTGAAAAATAGTTTTTGTTCGTGAAAAGAAACTGAAAAAAAAGATATTGGGAACGACCGGCGTTCCTAATGGTACGACAACATTGAATCTTTTCGCATTTATATCATCGAACACCAAAAACACACATCAAACATCAATGAATGGAAATAAAATGAAAGAAAGAATGTGCTTCGCAAAACTTACCTACAACTTTTAGCGATACGAGATCCGTGATTACAGCCAGTTCTTTGACTCCAACATTCAGCTGACAAAAATATGTCCTTGAATCATACTTTGATAAATCTGAAATTGTGAACTGTGCCCGCGTGTTTTTCTCTGATGAACTTCTGTCCCGTAAACTTGAGAATTCATAGCCATTGAAAGCTGGATTCTCGATTATTTTGACTATTTCTTCACCCAACTGTGAGTACTCTATGGTTTTCACTAACACTGCTTCATATTCCGTGCGATTTAGGTTTGCAATCCCAAAACTTATCGTTCCTGTTCGGTTTTCAAGCCATACTAAATCGTATTCCCACGTGAAAGTTATGTTTTCACCGACTACTACTTCAAAATCCGTCGGGTCTGAGGTAAACTTCGCTGCTGCCGGGTGCGCTGTATAGTGGGTTAAAAAACGAGCTGGTTAAATTGGTATTTTAGCGAAATATTTGAGCTTTACAAAAGACAAGAAAATTTACATGCAACTCACCAGTGGAAAAAAAGCACACTAACCCCAGTAAAATGAGGGTTAACCTTCGCTGAGAAAGAACCATATGCGTGCTGTTCTCTTGAGAAATAGCAAATCAGAAAAGCGATGGAAAATCCCAACCGGGAGATTATCAGCTCTCGCAGTTTTTGTTTCAACTTCCTTAAACGGCAATTTAGCTCAACTGACGGGCGGTTTTGTTGTTGCTTTCAATAACAAAGCTCGGTTTAAAGTAATAAGTAATCGACCTGTTTCTCGTGTTATCATTTTGCGTTGGAGATCACGGACTTGTGGATTTTGTCTCTCGACCAGTGCCGCGTCAAAGCCGAGTTTGCGTCATATCCCGCTGGTTAATGCATCTTGCATTTCAATAAAATGCTAATTTTCCAACCTTTCGCTATTTGTGCAGCCGCCTTATAAATACCTAATGGACATCACTTTTAATATTCGCGCCCTTTCGAGTAGAAATAAAAATGTTTTAACACCCTACAGAAATACTTCACCACCTCAACATAGTAAACTTAAACTCAACTGTGTATTTCTTGACTTCTGCATGCCAGAACTGCATTGTTATGATTAAAATGCTCTTATTGTAGGAGTTGATAAAAGGACTAAAAACCATCGTTCGTACTCGCTTTCGATTTGCTGTGGCTTGAAAAATAGTCGACTAATTTGAAAAAACTTTAAAAGGCCAAATTTGTTTGCAATCTTTCGGAAAGCAGGTGAATATTTTTGTTTTTTTATATTTGTGATAAATTATTGACGTTATAAATTACACAAACGTTAACTATTAGAATGTTTTATAGCTTTTAGTAGAGGTCAGTTTCATCAAATATAATCACTGCCAAGCAAAAGAAATGCTTAAGCATTCCTTTGGATTTGATGGTGGAAAAAGAATATCACTTAGCGACGTTTTCGAAGGTGTTATTTCTTTGGTGTTGACAGGGATGAAACCGCTAAATTGTGAATGAAGAGAAAAATAAGTTTTTGTGTATATATTTTTAATTTCTAAAATCTACGGAAACAAATTATTGTAGATCTTAAGATATGTACCTATAACCATAAATAGATCTTTTTCACAAAAACTTGCACATACTGTGAATGAAGAAAACAAAGCAATAAAATAAGGCAAATAAAGGATTCAAAGGCATTCTTATCACGATCACTTTGTAAGTAAGGAAACACGATTACAATAAAAAGAAGTCTGTTAAAATTAGGTTCCAGCCGAGCCCAACTTTGCTTATCACTGCCTTCTTATGTATTGTAGTTCCTCTTAGTGTTCTTGCTGCTACAAATAAAAGCTCAGGGTTCCTTCGATATGTTCAGAACAAAGTGTATTGCGTAAGAACAAATACAAATACAATTACAAATAAATTTCAATCAATTCATTGTTTTTTAAAACAAACCACACATTTTTGTGCGGCAGATCGCACATTGTAATCTGTAATTTTTAAAGTTCAAGCCTTTCTTCCACTTGGTGAGAGATTATGGAAAAAATCCGTTCCTCCCACGATGTAATGCATCTGTACTGCTTAATTGATTGGGCAAATCGAATTGCACAATTCTCATGATTTCCATTAGAAATGTAGCTTATGCAAACAAATGCCATCATTTCGAGTCAATTCCCACTCACTGATCTTATGTTTAGAATTTAATAATATTTTGAGCTTCGTAATAAAAGTGCTTTCGTGTGGTTTGAATATATATATATTTTTCGTTTTGCTTTTATGGCTAACTTTTAAGTTTCACCTTATCTAAAATCAACATGTCTATGCGGCAAGACTAGTACTCTCCCAAGTTGGTCTGCTTTCTCTTAAACTGATCTTCAACACTTTCATTTTCCTTTAAAACTATCATGCACCTCGTTGTTACATTTCAAATAAATTTAAAACTGTTCGACTAATCCCATTCACTGAAGGGAATGAATTATGGAAACAGAGCTTAGGATTATAAGCAGCCGAGATTCGGGACCGGTTGAGTCGATCGTCTGCAATGTGTACATGCTGAAGCCTTTTTATACCGCAGTGCTATGCAGTATAAATGCAATACAGTGTGTCTAGGTTTCCTAGGAATATAGGTGGCCGCTACAACTACCGCCAGTTAATCGTTATTAATAAAGAAATAGCATTTAGAAGCTATCCTCTCGCAGATAGAAGTTTCTACACTCGTTCGAATTACCTGAAACATTAAATTTTACATTGTAACCACAATTCGTTTTATAATCCTCTTATCAATCGAGCTGCTATAAAGATTAAAATATATTCACATTCTGCATGCTGCTTTAGTTTATTTAGCCTTTTCATCATGTCCGCACTTTCATATTCTCGATAATGACAAACACGTCAGTGATCAGGCCTTCCAGGGTGAAACGGCCGTTTGCACGAAAGTAGATTAGTTAGTTTAATTAACTGAGGACTAGAGCAAGTTATTTTGTAATAAAATTTTCTCATAAAGCGATACGCCCTATTCTGGTGTTAAAAATATTGCTTTAAGAGTCCCCGGAAGCTTAGTTTACCTATAAATCCAAAATAACAGACCGACTCAGTCCGATCAGGATAGGTTAACATTTTCCAACCATGTGTTAGCGGCCCGACCGTAGGCTACTCGTTGTCACTACAAAATTGCAGATGCCTGATGAGAGTATTGCATTTTAAAATTGTCAGGTTTTTCTTAGCAGCAAAGAACTATATCAAAAATGTATCAATAGTCAACACCACCAGTTCTTAACGCGAAGTATTTTTCTGCATTAATTGACGAATAAATTCAAAGATAAAAAGTTTAGCGTGGGGAAAACTCATGATTTCACCGGCTCATTTTAGTTTCGTCAAAATAAACACTGTGATCTTCGCTTGGGTAGGAATGATAAAACAAAGTTTTATTCAAAAATAATTAAAGGCTAGAAGGAAAGAACAATAAACCATTGAAAATCGTCAGTAAAATAAATTTCTATCTTCAAATTTTGGACTTCCTGCAGTTAAGTAGAATGTTATATTGTAATCCCGTATGTGTCCAGTGTCAGTGTAATTGGTTATGGGCCCGGCCCTTGACCTTCAAGCTAAATTGAGTTACACTAAAACAAATCAAGTTCTGTCGGTCTATAATTATGACTTTTCTCTTTCAGGAGAGGCTCACATTGCACAAAACTGTTTTGTTATATAATTAATTGAAGAGCCAATATGTACTTTGCATGTCTCAGGTTACAACGTGCTTGAATTGCTCATCACTAAAATGTCTTTACCTGCTCCACGAGTCTTCGTTGGAGTCCTCAATTTGTATTTTAATGGTCAGGATATACTTTAGAAAGTTGACATAGCACGAAATATGAGTTAATATTACTTATCAAGAGCTTTCATTTGTATAGTCAAACTTTCAGTTTCACTAACTGTTTGAGAATTACAAAGAACTACCATCACTAAAATGCACTGTCATTAACAACTTTCAATTTTCGATTGTTTTCAGGTTTAGAATAACAAACTATTACTACCATTAGGATGGGTTCAGTTATCACGAATTCCAAGTGTTTAGCAACCAAAAACTTGATTTCTTAGGGGTGGGGTGGAAGAGTGATATTGCAAACATTTTTTGGTCAAATTCGGCTGCAGTATATTCTGTCGTTTCCCACACATTTTTGAAACATGCAAGCTTTTTTTTACTAAATCGATCGTGCACTGAAACATATTCATTCTTACAAATTCTTCCAACCGGCTCGATAGCAAAAGGTTTATCCCTAATTAACGGACTTTCATTATTTGTTTTGTTTTCCCTTTTCTAATTTAATGCAAAAGAAGAGAAAACGATTTGAAAAATGATCAACGAGGGCATTCAATCAGGAAAAGCACTTGGGTTCTCGGCTGTATGTAGTCACTTTAACGAGGGATATAAATAGCGCCAACGGAACACGAATCAGAAAATGAAAGTCTCTTTCATGGAACACGGAAAATGATGCTTATTGTAATTCACGAAAATGTATTTCTGATTCAGTCTTGCATTTTGTGAATTTTCGTAACCAAGATTTGTTTTCGCCAACTGCATCCAATGAACAAAATTAACAGTTATGAACTGCGGAAAATCTTCTCACTGACCCTCGTTTGTTTTAATTAACTTATTGTTGTTGGCACAAAACGGCAAAATTAAATGAACTTTAAGTCAAACAGAATAAGAAGACCAATGTCTCAATTGAACACAAAACCAACATTCTCAAAATTAGTATAATCCTATCTCAGAGAACTGATTTACTTTATGATATTTTCATGTGGTGACAACAGCACTTTAGGATTTACATTATTTTATGTGTAAACTTTAAACTTGTTTTGGCTTCCTATTACAATAAATAACCTTGCCTGATAAAGAAAAAAAAAACCAAGTGCGAACATAAAGGACCATCCTTTACAGTCCTTCTTTCATTTAAAATTGTTTTTGAACTTAATTACTTATAAAAATATTTTTGAAGAGTTTAGATTTCCGTAACTTTCTTGCAAAAACTAACTTGTTTAGCAAGTCATAAAACAAAAAGAAATGTCATCACAGAAGGAGGTAATTAGAATTGACAGTTACTTCCGTTCATATACAGGATTTAAATTTTTAATAATATGGTTGCCTGCATAGATTATTTAACAGAGGTTTAATTTCTGTAGTTAAAAATTATAACATCCCGGTTTTCAGTTATTTAACCGCCGCTTGTAATGCGCTGTAAATAACTTCTGCGGTCAGCGGTCATAATATTGTCGGCATTATGAAAGTAATCGGCAAGTCTTTCGCAAAATTGGAAAACTAAGCCAATTATCTAACCGTTATCACTCCAGAAAAGGGTAAACGAAGAGTCGGCTTCATTTTCAATTTAATTTGTGGGATCGGGGTTGCCGATGTCATAATTTTGGTGGATGTATGTGGTCTTCAACTGCTTTTATAGGACCTATAATGTAATAGTAAGATCAAATAAGATAACTGTTATATTATGATCTGATAGCAGGTGTTTTTAAGAAGGGAAGCATCACACATCGTGCCTTCCCGGATTTTATTGAGCCATTTTACACAATCATATACTTCTAGGGAGCGCAACTCGATTTCTTTATTTCCACTCCCGTTAGCCTCCACAGTTATTGCAAGAACTTACTCCAGTAATACTGCCTTTTTCAGCTCCTCCACACAGCACACAAAATATATCCCATCGGGTTTATTTTGGAGGGTCAATCAGCCTCAGACTTGGAACATACAGTTATAATTCTATATATTCTTCAGCATCACCACTCGCTCAAGCACTGACAAAATTCGATACTTTACTCTAAATACGTGAAAGGACGGAGCTGCCGAATATAAGAAACAAAATTAAAAGAAACCGTACGTTCGGAAAGTGGGGATGTATTCTCCGAACATGCAGAACTGCAAACCTCCGGGGTCCAGAGGACGAAAAAATTTCCGTTTATGCAGCTATTCAAAAATTGCCCGTGACATTTGATCCAATTTTTTTTTCTGAATACACAGATGCACTCAGTCTTAAATGGGGTTTACAATTCAAACAAGAACAACAGAACAGGCACTCTGTAATTTTCAAAACTTACATCAATTGTACGAAAAAAGAAAGCTACACAAATGACTCAACACTTTCTAAACGCCTAAACAACCCATAATACTGTAGACACTTACCACGAGAGTGGAGTCCACACCCTGCTGGATATCAGAAATGCGCAGAAATATAATTTCTGTCTAATTCGTTTACATTTACTCAATCACCAGAAATTACAAATGGAGATGGGGGTACTCTCTCATATGCGGAGCTATGCGGATATGCACGGCACCAAAGCGGGCGTTTTTTCGAGCCGCTTTGGTCTAAAATTTGGAATAAACTTTGACATTTCGGCCTCAGTGAAATTAGGTATAGATTTTGACGTTTTGGTCTGAAATTAGGTATAGAATTTGAAGTTATGGTCAGAAATTGGGTTCTCTGGGGATTGAAATTGACGAATGTTCGCGTCACATAGCGGTCATGCAGGAATATCATGATTGCCAACAACTGCTCTATAGTAAGTATAGAACAAAGTCTTGCTGCGTTTATTAAAAAAAATAGAGGAGAAACCGGGAGCTTTTTTATTTGGCCTTATCTTGGAAGTGGAAAGAACTGTTTTTGTAAAATCGCGAAAAAGCTGCTGGTGCTAACAATCCGAGACAAGAGGTCCGGTGGCCTGGTAATGAGCGCATCTTCAATTGTCAAAATGTAGCCTGGTAACGAAAGGAGAAAAGACGCGCGGTGATTGGTTGGTTTGGTGCGTGCCAAATTTTAAAGATCGAACGTCTGATCGAGTACTCTATGCGTTGGACCAAGAAGTATAATTATATTTTTTAACCTACTGTAGCTATTGATATGTTGGAGTTTATTTATATATAATTTTTTAAAATCGCTGAAACTTCATACAGAAACACTGTGAACTTGCAGCATTCGCAGCCATGGAAGCAGGCGAGCTGGAGTGTTCAGTTGCAGTGGAACGACTAAACTCGAATGGAATTGTTACCAAGAGGCGTTCTTTCAAAACAGTAACAGTTGTGTTGGGAAGAGACGAGTTTGGAGATATAGTACTCAGAATTTTAGCAGCTCAATCACCGCTCTCACACAAGTACAGACTTCGAGATATCAGCGTTCACAAACGATTCGTGCGAGAAGGAAAGGCGACAATCAAGTTGTTGCAGCAGAGCGTTCAAATCATGATTTCAAATTGTGCACCTAACAAACTGGTGGCGTTCCTCAAATGCATGTCACTAAAACTATCCCAGAACAGAGACAAGGGGTTTACAAGTGAAAGAATTCGGTTGCTCGGAGAAAGACCGCGTTCTTTTGAGCAGATAAGTCCTCTTACAGACAAAGACTTTTTGGCTGAAAAGGAGAATCGAGGACAAGGAGTTAAACGACCATTCAACAGTCTGAACAGCGACTCTACGACCCCAAAAAGGATCAAGAGAAACGGCTGCCAAAATTCTCAGGTTAACCGTGTTTCTAGCGAAGTTCCTCGAAAACGACTTCACGGTGTGACGTCGTGCCACAGCAAACTCACGACAGAGCAGATGTTGGTTGTCAAGGCAGTGAAAGCAGGAAGAAATGTGTTCTTCACTGGCAGCGCTGGGACGGGTAAATCCTTCCTGCTGAAGCAGCTGATTGGAATGTTACCACCACAGAATGTGGCGATAACCGCCAGCACTGGAGTTGCCGCCTGTCAGATTGGGGGCACAACGCTACATGCATTTGCTGGTACGCTCGCTTTTCAGCTTCCTAGGTGTTAGTGCCTAGTCGGATGGCTTATACTCTCGACTCCTACCCCTCCCATCGTGCCTTACTGTTGTATTTCAATTGACAATTGATCAAATTTATTTTTGACGATCTTTGGTTTTGAAAACTTAGCCCTTGACAAAATCGTTTTATCTATTTATTATTATACTATTTAAAGTCCACTCTCCCCAGATATCAAAACACCCGTGATTGAAGCTTATACATTATACTCAACAGATATTTAAAAACTGCAAGAAAATATATAGTTAAAAAGCCATTAAGACCCGGGGGGGGGTCTTGGGGATAAAAGTGATAGTTGGTAAATCTACCCTAAATATTACCAAGCAGTGAAAAAACTCAACCCACAAAAATACCTCGCTGTGCAAAATGGCCCCTAAAGAAATACCAAAAACTGAGAAAAACGCTCTTCTCTCTTTGCTTGTGATCTCACGTACCCCTAAAAAAATACCATTTCTATATAAAAACCAAGATTTTTCTCTGACAATCCCCTGATTTTGACCCCTAAAAAATATAAGCATCCCTATCATGTCGACATGTGAAGAACCCCCACCCCCTCCCCAGGCATTAAACCTTCAGGAGCCCCACAATTTCAAATGTTGAAATTTCTCCATATAATTTTATATTAATATATGATAGTAACCTGAGTATGTTCTTGCAAAGAAATATGCCCCCCCCCCCCCCACAAGTCCAAAAGAGGCCGAGATGGTATGATCTTCACAACATTCCTTATTTAAGATAAAATATAACTGTTTTTTGATATAGAATAAGAAACAATGATAAATATTTTTTTGCTGCAAGATTATATATTTGGTTATTTAGTATGATTGTGTAATAACTATGTTTCTTGCAGGTATGGGAAGTGGCATGGCAGAATTAACACAGTGTATCGAGTTGGCATCCAGGCCAAGCATTGCCCAGCAGTGGCGCCGATGCAAACATCTAATCATTGATGAGATTTCAATGATTGATGCTGAATTTTTTGATAAACTGGAGGCAGTTGCAAGAACTGTGCGTAAAAATGATCTTCCATTTGGTGGCATTCAGGTGATTCTGTGTGGAGATTTCCTTCAACTGCCACCTGTTGCCAAACACACTGAAACCAAGAAATTCTGTTTTCAGGTAAGATACCAAAACAAAAGAGTAGAAGGGAATGGTGTGGTACCTAGTGAAGGGTTACATAGACAGGAGTAAAAATTATGTGCAATTTATATTTTAATTTTAATATGATTATATATGATTGTTTCAATAAATAAATCTGTTATTATTAATTAAAAACTATTGCAAAAATGGATAGGTCAACTGCATTGTTTGTGAAACATCTTTAATGTGTAATTCTGCACCACTTACTATTTCAATACTTAGGTCATGTATAAAATAAGTACTACTTAATATATAAATGTAGAGTCTTAATTGCATTAAAATTAAATGAATATACATGTTGCTCCATGTCATTTAGAGTATGGATACATGCATAAATTTAAGTTTTTTAATTTAAAATAAAGTTGGCTACTTTGTGTTAAATTTGTAGGTAGCTAGGTTCACTCTGAGTGTTGAGACTCCAACACTGTACATACATGTGCATGCATACAGCTGAATACTTAACAGTTATATGAAATAAAGGCCTGGGTGCTACTCCATCTTGTCCCTGACCCTAACCAGCAAGTTGAAGTTTTAAGTTTGAGTTTGGTTGACTCAAATAACATATTTTTCAATATCTTATGTTCACGCAGGCAGCATCGTGGAATGATTGCATTCACGTCACAATTGAACTGATGCAAGTTCACAGACAAAAGGACCCACTGTTCATATCTCTGCTGCAGAACATTCGGGTTGGAAGGTAAGTGTGAACAAATCTTTAACAGTTTTGAAATGCTTTGATTTGATCAAAACAAATGTTTACTGCAAATGTATCCAATGTATCTGAACCAGTTGATAATAAATGATAATAAAACAGGTGGGCAGGACATTTCTCCAAATTAATTTGCCAATCCTCCTCCCCATCTATAATGTTGTTTTGCCACAACAACTATAAGTTTTTGGATAACAAATACTTAAAATACATCAGTCTCTAACATTGTGTGGTTGAACAAAATATCTATATGTCTCGTCCAACAAAAATTCTTCTTGATACCCAACCACCCCCCTCTGACAATTCCATTAAGTTTCTGACTCTCTTAACCATTTAAAGTTATTTCAATTTATAGCTGTCCAGAGCAAGTTACCACCAAACTCAATGCAACACGATACAACAACATTGACAGTAATGGCATTCTGGCCACCAAGCTGTGCACACACAAAGAAAATGTTAATCAAATCAATGATGTGCACCTGCGGCAGCTCGAGGGGGAGTTGCATGTTTTTTATGCCACTGACAGTGAACAAAACTCTACAAAACTGTTAAACAGCCATCTCCCTGTTGGAGAAAGGATTGAACTGAAGATTGGAGCTCAAGTGAGTTTGTAACTAAATTATTCATTCCAAGCTTTCTGAAAAAATTATTTGTTAGTGATGTGTAAATCTTTATGCAAAAGTACAGCAACTTAATAATAAGTTGCCACTTGCTGATTACAGGTAATGCTAACAAAGAACCTTGATGTGTCGAAAGGACTCGTGAATGGAGCAAGGGGCATTATTGTTGGTTTCCAGTCAGGAAATCCAGGTAACATTTATTTTAATGATTGTTGCACTTTTCTTCTTTTATTTCATGATCAGTTTAATTCCAACAGCAACCTCATTCCCAGGGTTCTCTCCTACCCACCCTACGGAGCGATAGAGCGGGTAGGAGAGAACCCTGGGAATGAGGTTGTTCCAACAGCACAATTACAATTCAGGTAAAAAGATTCAATTTCAATGAACTGATTGAAAATTTACCTCAAGTAAAAATTGAAAGTTTAAGACCAGTTGCAAGTTAACAGGAAAGCATGAAAAGTAAGAATTAAAATTCGTTGAAATTTATGTTATATTAATATCAATTTATTATTATAGTATATCATGTTTATAATATTATTATTATGGAGGTCAAGTTTGGCAAATGGATTAAAGTAATCAAGACAATTCGCAACTGTAATGCCACTTGTAGAATTGTATGCGATAAACCTATATCATTCCAAAGCACTGTAATTTCCATCACATTGTCAGTGATTCTTAATATTTATTAACCTAAACAACTGAGTTTATATTGCTAACACTTAGGTTACCCAAGAGTGAGATTTATATCGGGACATGAGCAAGTTATTGGCAATGACAAGTGGGTTGTGAAAGCTGCTGGGGGTCTGTTGGTGACTCGCAAACAACTGCCACTTAAACTTGCATGGGCGGTGTCTATTCACAAGAGCCAGGTACTTGTAACTTCTTTTATTTATTAAATTTACATTTTAGTCTGTGCACAATCCCCTCTGACAATACATTTAACGACTGTGTAATCTACATCAACGAAATATGAACTGGGTTTATTGCAGGGTATGTCTCTGGATTGTGTCGAGATCTCACTGGCAAGAGTGTTTGAGTATGGGCAAGCTTATGTGGCTTTATCCAGAGCAAAGAGTTTGCAGGGGCTTAGAGTGCTGGACTTTGACAAAAAATGTGTCCGTGCCCATGCCGAGGTGTTGAAGTTCTATGTGAGAATGAGGAGAGAAGCAAAACTGACAGAGGAAACAGTGGCAGAGTTGTGATGACAAGAAGGAGAACTACCAACAGGTCTAGACCTGTCAATTATGTAACTTCAAGTTTGAAGAAATCACCAGAAATATTTCCAGGGAGAACTTCCAGAAAAAAATGATGGGGGCAGGGTCCAAAAATGTAAAAAGAGTAATTAGTATTGCCAAATTTCAGCCATACTTGGTACCCAAAAAAACTGATTTTTGTCTAGAAAATTTGGATTGAATAATTTACGACTGAATTGCTTCAACTGCTCTTTTCTACGCCATATTAATAATTTTAGAGTATTTTTTTCAGGGTACATTTATGTCAAACCAATAATAAAATACTAATAATCTGCATGAATTGAAACTCAAAAAGCATTTAACTTAAGTGCTGAAGTCAGTGATACCGGCCCATGGATTTTTGGATGCCCCCTCCCAACGATTTTTTCTGGGAGTTCTATTCCCTGGAAAAAGGTGGCCATTATGAAATCAATGAAGTTCTACAGATTCTACTCTGAATACCGCTCTACATTTTGTACTTGCAAGAAAATGACAAGCACAGACACTTGCTGTCAGTTTGAACTCATCCTACACTATTTCCTACTTTCACCATCAATCACTCAGTTACTTCATGTTAATCTAAGAGTGTTAATATTTAATTACCTGTAAATGCCAATTGGCCATTTTTATCCAAACTTGTTTTAAATTTCTAAGAACTATATTACCAGTATACTCATACTTAGTATGTGTTGGCAATCGCACATGCACAGAACACAATGCAGGCAGACTGGGAAAGTGCCAGACATGCTATTTTCCCTTATCTTCTCCATTTCATACATTAATTCAGTAGTCCTCCTTTTAATTCAAAGTTGAAAAAGGTAGTTTTGGTTGGCATTTTACTAAAATTTACATTGATTTCATTTCTTTCAATTTTCATCTTTTAGATGCCAAAGATTTGGTGGTTCTCTAGCACCTAACATAACCATACTGGAAACTACATGAACCTTCCATTAAAAATCAGACTTAATAGTATTGTAATATACATTCAAGCTATTAAGATTTTTTAAATGAAATGTTAAAATTGGATGAAAACCTAATGAATTCAAAGTAATTGCTCTGTTAATAGGAGTATGGTTAATATAATAAATTCCTTTAACCTTTAATTTGCTTTATATTCCTGTAGTATAATTGCCAAAATAGATAAAATTAATAAAAAGACTTCAGTTGGCATTTTGGGGATTCCTGTGACTAGCATGAAATAGGGAATGACCAATTTAGGCAGAAACTTCCACTAAAAGTGTGGTTACCAGTATCACAGATGAAACATCCCACTTCATGATTATTACAGTCTTCTCCAAAAAATTTGAGGAAAACTCCAAAAATTTGGACCAATTATCTCGGATTCATAATTGTTTACTGATCTTAAGTTGGACCCAACTCTGGGGGTTTTATTAATGCCTTCTCACTCTTTTAAATAGCATTTATTATTAATTTATAATTAGTAACTTACTATGATCTAATACATTAAGAGGAAGGAAAGAAGCATTATTGTGAGTCAAGAAATTTGCAAAAGCTTGAGTTAAATTTTTGTGTTATAATATTTAATATATATATAATATTATTCTCTAAAAAAGCCGTACATGATTGCACATAAGTGAATATATTCTTACAAATTCAATAAAATTTTATTGACTTTGAATATGGAGGCTGATTAAATTAATTGGGTCTGTGTGTACACAACCTGTGTGGAAGTCATCTTTAGAGTCAGATGTGGGGTCAGTCATACAGTTTTGTTTACAGTGTTAGTGCAAGTAATAACTCTGTTTAATGTCCACAGTTTGGTGGCCCCTTGTGGGGAGTTGTCGAGAGATCTTTTTTCTGGTTTTAGTCTCTCAAATGCTGCTGGTAGAGTCCTACAGTGAGTGCTACCATTTAAGTGGATTTACTTTGTTTCTAGTTTCATAAGCCAGCTCTTAATCAGTTTTAACTGTTAGTCTTTGAAAGGTAACTCACCATTATCCTTGAGCTCCCCAGTAAACTGTATATCGGTATTCTGGTGTTTAAAATGTCTGAAAATTGTCAATGTGATCTGTTTCTGACATTGTAGTGTTATCAACCTAGCAAAGCTGAAACAAGCTATAAAATGATACAAACAGGATGTTTTCGACATCTTGTAGACAGTATAAACCTTGGTTTAACAGAAATTTCAATCCAGGAGCATTATGAGCAGGTACTTAGTATAAGTACCAGCAAATAACTGTTTGCACCTGCCATGACATATTAGCTTAACAAGTGACACAGTAAAATGGTAAACAGGTGGAAGACACCACCAGATACATGTAGTAATCAGTTCTTTTTTCCACTACAATTCCTTGAGTAGTACCCATGTGGCTGCAGCACAGAACACAGTCACCCACAAAGCACACTGGACACCCATACGCCACATGCTGGACACTGGACTGTCATCCACAACCTGTCAATCAAACACCAGTTTGATTATGAGGCTGATTAAAATAGTGAATTACAGCCTCATCTGAAAGGTTCTATATGAACATAATCCAAAATCCTGTATGGTAAGAACATCTATTGGGGCTGAAATAATTGAAATCAACCTGTACATAATTTTATTGGGTTTTGCCATGTAATCAGCTCCTCTAAACCTTGGTTTTCAGCAACATATTACCGTACCTTTAACTTAACATGAAGCACTGAAGTTCTTGGTTTACAAGTTTAGACATGGACTTGCTAGTTGGTGTTGGGAATATATGGAGCACCTGTCACATCAATTAAGTGCAGTTTTCAAAATGGTGGCATCTACAACCGTTTTTACATTTATAGCAGATCTGGGCCGGTTTGTAAAACTGAATACAGAAAGTGGAAAACTATGCTGAATTTTCTACACAAAAGCTTTAATGCTTCATTTTAAGATTATATGTTGCCGAGAGCTGAGGGTTCCTGTAATCACGAGTCTGACTTACTCAAGAAGGGTCAAAAATTCAATATTATTCTAAATTAAAAGCACCAGTTTTTGAAAAGAAATAATTTTAAGTTAAATTCTAAATTTCTGATTAAGAGCTCTGTTTTGTTATTCTAAACAGAATTGCTCAGTTTAACAGTAACTAGATAAAAATATTTGCAATTACTAGCTATTGGGATACTTTTAAATTCAATGCATAGAGGTGCAAACCAACTCAATTCTTCAATTTATTTTGACTTGAAAAACAAAATTAATCAAGTGAATAAGCATCAAACTGAAGCAAATAGCAGTGACATACAATGTTGTGCAGCTTCTCTGCAAATACGTCAAAAGAGAACTTCTCCAGCACATGATTTCGCCCTGCAGTGCCAAGCTTTGTAGTCAATGTGGAATCATCAACAAATTTCTTCATTGCTACAGCAAAAGATTCTGCATCAGGATTGCACAAGAACCCAGTTTCCCGATGTAGAACAGTTTCCAAAGGACCACCACTGTTGACGGCAATGACTGGCCGTCTCATGTACATTGCCTCAATGGGAACAATTCCAAAATGTTCATGACCGGGAGTGTAGAGCAAACAGTTACAAAGCTGAAATAATGCAACCTTCTGTATATCACTGAATGACTGTAGGAATGTGACATTATCTTGTAGTCTGTATTTCTCAGCCAGACTTCGCAACTCCAGATAATATTCCTTGTTTTCTAGAACTCTGTCATCATAACCTCCTGTAATGAGATATGAGAAGGAGTTTTTGTATTAAAATACAAAATCTGTAATACAGGGAAAGGTCTCCACCCAGGTGAGTTACTGTTTGTAGTTGGTTGAGTGCTGGTTGGCATATTCTTGAGGACTATTGTTAGTTATGACTGACACTTTGACCACCTATGTAGAGGTCATCTTCACAGTTAATGTTCAGTATCAGTATATGTAGCAGTTCTGTTTAATCAGTGTCTATGGTTTGGTGGTGATCGTTAGCAAAGTCTTAAGATTAAAAATTATTATTATCAAAATTAAAATTAGCGGCTGTGAAAGTTGGCAGCACGATCTGCACAGGTTTGTCAGCAAGACCCTGACTTGTAAACTAAAAAGCTGTTAAAATGGTCAGTCATTTGCTGTTTTGATAACCCTTGCAGCATTTATCATTATCTTCATTCTCTCCCCTCTTAACCCTATTCAGGGGGGGGGGGGGGCTGAAAGTACCCACCCAAATTTCAACCTTTAGTGATAGAACCATTTCATGAACAAGGCCAGGATTTTGTGACTTTTCCTAAAATTTATCGAAGAACATCTTAGTTTGTCAAACTTGTGGTCACTAATTACCCCATTTCCATAGCAACCCATTTTAAAACGACAGGTCATTTTTTCCCTTCTATTTTCAAAATTATCTTTGGTTATTCCAATTTTCCTCATTTTATATGCTTGCATTTTATGGATTTTGCTTTTTTCAATTCATCCCAACATATTTACAATTATTTTACATAAACTGGGGCACTTTTTGACATCATCAAAATATTCAAGATGGCCACTGGGCAATTTCAAGATGGTGGATTTATGACGTCATATGACGTCATAGCTGACAAAAAAAAAGATATCATTAAATTAGTTTTCACTTAGGTTTTACCATGGCAAATTTAGTTTTAATACCTTTAATAGTTTTGGAGTTATTGGCTACGGGCACTTTCAGCCCCCGCACCCCCCCCCCCTCCCCCTCAGTCCCAGGAATCTCCCCAAAGCCCAGTCTCAATAGGGTTAACATTTTGTAAAAAACTAGTTTATTTAATTCAAGAATAAAGTTAAACCTAAAGCATTTACTTAATTTTGTAAGTTATAAAAAGCTACCTGCAACTACCAGGTGAATTCCATTCCAATCTGTTTTACTGACTTTGTTCTTGAGCCAGTCCATAGATTCAAGTGCCAGCTTTAGGTTTTTCTTTCGTTCATATCTATTTATTGACAGGAAAATCACTTTGGCAGTGGGTGGGACAAGGTTCTCACACTCCTTCTCAGGTACTGTCACATCAAATCCTTTGAAATTGATAGATGGGTACAGAATGGCAGGCTTCTTGCTCTTAAGTGATGTGAAAGTGGATGCAAATGTTTCTCCAGTAAAATTACTGTTCACAAGGGTAACATCTGCCATCCCTACAGAAAGCAGGAATTTAGAATATACAAGTTAGTGATTGAGTAAACACACAGTAGCGGCAAACCTTGATTATAAAAATCCCTTCCTCGGTACGTTATGCGCCTGCCTCAATACTAACAAAAAAGCCCCTCCCCCCTCCTGTACTAGATATAAACTTCTCATATTTCTTTCTCCATCATCATCACCATCATCAGCAGAAAATAAAATGTTTGTTTATTATACATACACACACTAATGATTTTAAGCTCAAAAATGTTCAGGTTGCATCCCCTCCC
>JANSTQ010163322.1:0-12720 GCA_026167885.1 Bergia puertoricense
CAACTGCGAACTGCTAAACACCATGTTACAAACAAAGGAACACAAATGCTCCTGTTACTGAATCCATGCCGTTTCGATATTCGCTCCTGCATGATCCCGTAGTCATGGTTACATGAAGACGGCAACAAAGTTTTCTACTGTACATCGTCAGTGTACATCTACTAACAACCCAACCCTCTCAAGAAAGCACCGTACTTTTCTTGGATCAAACAGGGAATATATACATTCCCTAAAATGAATAAACGTTTTATCTTTGTACATCGACTAACGCCTGTCTATAAGCCATGATGCAAAAAAAGCTAGACAAAAACTTTAGACTTTTCTGACATTCTTTTTTGGAGACTACCACGCCCTAATAGATGAAATAGAACCCTCATTAGGCCTGCTCTGGAACCCCAAATCGCCGTAACTTAAGGTGACTTGACGAAAAATCATCCCTCAAATCTAGGCAAGATTGTGCGACTTTGTGCGACTAAAGGCAATTTAAGGTGACTTAAGGCGACTGAAGGATAAACCACTCCCCAAACCTGGGCAACTTTGTGCGACATAAGGAGAGATGCTTGCCCAAACTTGGACAATTTAATGCGACCTTGTATGATTTAAGTCGATTTTGTGCGACTTAATGCGGCTCTGGGTCCCAGAGTAGACCTCGTATTTAGCAGGCTCGACACCATCACATGAGATACTGGGCTCATCTTTGACAAATGTCAACATCGTTTGAACGACTCTTTAACTCGTCTGAGGTGACTATATGTTGCGATGTAACAAAGATTGTCAGACATTTTAGAACGCAGGGGAGATAACACAACACCAGTCATAATTAGCTGCACCTCGAGTTTAACTACGAACTGCTAAACATCGTGTTACATACAATAGCACACAAATGCTACTATAAATGCAAGCCGTTTGGACATTCGCTCATGCGTTGTCCCGTGGTTCCTTCTACTTCACGTCATCAGTTTCCCTCAGAAATTCCAATGCTTCAATGATGTCATCAGCTGTTGCCTGCTGCAGAAACTTGTGCCAAACCTTCGAAGAAAGAAACCCAGTAACATTTTCTGCTAATTATTGTTACAATTCAATAACGTAAAGCTGCTGTGTATACTAACCCCCTCACACTAAAAAATTTTTCACCATTTCTCAATCCGTATATTGCACCATATTGTTTAACATCAGTGGTGTTCGCTAAAATTGTAAAATATAAAACAAGGTTTAGGCTTGAAAAAGTTTAAATTTGTGTTTTAAAAAACCAAACGTTTTCGACTATAAAGTCATCTTCAGGGTTTCCTTGCACCACATTGTATTGTAACTTGTTGAATGAAAGATTCCCAGGAGGGACCTGGAGTCCTATTACCTCAGCTCCTGCTGCTTTCCACCCGCAGCATATGTCATAAAACAAATAAGTAAACTAAATTGAAACCTTCTTTACAAGCCTGGGTGTACGTACCTTCTGCTGGAGTGGACTCTGGGATGTAACTCTATGATCCATAGCAACGTCTAGGGTGACCTTCAGCAGCCATCTGAGATGAATTAGTCAAATTATAATTCGGCAAAAACTCACACTAGTGATTCTAGTAGAACATCTATGGTATAGTAGAATCTTGCTGTTTACATCAGTTTTGCTCCATTAACATAAAAGAGCAAAATCCAATGCCAGGTTGCAAGAATCGAAATAGTATGACAGAATGCTATCTCACCGAAAATGTAAACAAGATATGTTGAAAAGCTCCGAGAAATTATGTGTGTTGAAAATTGAGACTCGCATGGATGGGTTGGCAAAAAATATTTGTGATTCAAACAGTATTCGGTTTGCTACACAAACATACATCCAACCAGCATACATACAGACAATTAGAATAATGTACAAGGTCTCGTATATCTAAGGGACCATTTACATGAGACTTCTCGTCCCGGGATGAAAGTCATCCCAGGCCTGGGATGCATTTACCCCTGTATCTGGTCATTTTCTTGTTACTGTCCGCAAAGTGCTGAATGCTAGCCATGACAGCACCAACTGGAAAGCAACACTAAAACAAACATATACATTATCAATAACTATTTACCATAAATCAAGAAAATTTTTCCACATAAAAGACAATTTTCCAAGGTTTTTTTTAGGGGGGTTGAGATCCCTAAAGGGGGGCGAGCAGGGAGGGTGAGATCACTAGGGATTTCGCCCAGGGGAGGGGTGCGACACCGGGATGAAAGCTATCCCGGGACGAAAAAAAAATTTGTTTACATGAGCGGTTTCGTCCCGAGACCCCAGGACGAAAATCATCCCATCTCATCCTGCCCACGCCCTCGGTTTTTTGAAACTGATGAAACTTTCATCTCGAGAGAACTTTTTACATGGAAGTTTACATGCCGGGTTGTCATCTTATCCTGTGCTTAGAACCCGGATGAGTTCAACCCCGAATTAACTCATCCCGTCTCCAAACCATGTAAACAGTAACAAGAAAATGACCAGATACCGGGGTACACTCATCCCAGGATGACTTTCATCCCGGGACAAGAAATTCTCATGTAAAAGGGCCCTTAAAATTAAAGTAGTTTGTCCAAATTGTTCTTCATGAAAAGCGGTAAAAATTCAAAATGATAATAAACTCAAAAATTTACAAAAACTGTAAGATCTATATGAAAATACCAGTTTGCCAGCAACTCCCTCAACAGTGTTCTCTTGAAAGAGTTTTCTTTTAAAAAAACACTCACGCTCAAATGTTTTTGGCTAATAATTATGCGGTGGTCTTTCATTCTGTGGAGTCTTTACTGGAAATTCCAAGTTGCATAAATTTATGTTGATAAGGCAAATCTGAAAAATTACGACAGCATCAACAGCTGTGATCGACTAAACAAACTAAACGGCAGATTGTGACAATCTGGCTGCATCACCAATTAAACGATACTGTCTGACAGAGTGTGTGCAAAATAAAAAAGGAACCATGGACCACGCTCAGCAATAACAGGGAACAAAAAGGGCCGGGGGGGGGGCAACTCCCTTTTAATTTGAGTAGAAGCACAATGCTAACATCACTACAGCAGAAATTTCCTGATTGATGGTGCAGCAAACCAGGGTTCGACATTAAGCACTTTAAGTCACTAGCCCATCGGACATGCAAAATTAAAAATTTACTGATCCAACATAAAAGTGCACTGGTCAACGAGAAAAATTTAACAACGACGAAAATCAACTAAACATTGAGGTGGTCTGCGCAGTCTCATCCTTGCAGGTGAGATATCATACATGCAAGTTTATGCTCTCTGGCTGAGTATTTATACAATGTATCTTGTTTATCAAAAAATTGACCAGGTATTTTCTCATTGACAGAATTTACAAAGTAATTTTTTAAAACAGTTGCTGGCCCCACTGGGCCACCAGTTTTCAAAAGTTATTAGCCCGAAGGGGTTAAAGTATGGCAATCCGTGCAGTCTCGTGATTGTCAATTTCACAGATGTCATAAGTTTATGCTATCTGTGTTATGATCACCCAAATGTTGACCGAGTATTCACACCTGGTTCATCAAAAACTGACCAGGTATTTTCTCACTGACAGAATTTACACAGTGATTTTTTTAAAGAGTTGCTGACGCCATTGGACCACCACTTTTCAAAAGTTACTGGCTTGTACTGGCCCTGAGGGATGAAAATTTTTTTGGGGGCCTTGTGACAGCGTTAATGTCGAATCCTGCTAACATACAACTACCAAAGGGAAGGGGCACAAAACGGTTGTGCTTCACTCACTTTATGACATCACTGGGATTGACTCCCTCTTTCAGCCAATCAGGTGGGGTACATAAGATCACCTGAATCAAAAATACAGCTTCACTGGCTGAGATCCTCTCAGAAGGGTTTCTTTTCAGTAGCTGAGATACAACCTTTCCCACTGACGGCGGAGCCCTTAAGACATATAACAAACGTACATGTTAAATTCTACAAAGACAATGATTGGGTATCGTTCTTGATTCTTCCGAGGCCACTATTTGAAGGGCTGTTTTACGATATGATTGTGCAATCCTTCCAGTCTTGGCAAAAGACGTTAAGAATACAAAAAGAATGCCGTACACAAATAATTCAAGCACGATTCTGTATTAAACTTTGAAAATAGGGTACGGATGGCTTGATTTCCAGGACGATTGAAACAGATTACAGTTTGGATTGCTGAAGCGAATTTAGTGTTGGCCCAAAGGATAAATTATTGAATAACATAATTTTGCGTCAAAATTCAGTGATCCTCGACAATTCTGTAAATATAATTTTTGTCAAATTAAATCCGTTAAATATACTTTCAATGAGAATGAAAGGAACTACTTTTAATTTGGAAAGCTGTTGTTTTGTATGGAACAGCCGTGAAACGCTCCCTTTTAAGAACTGAAGAAACATGTACCACTGGTACATTCAAACATGAAACGCTTGCACAACTACCCTTTGTTGAATTTCAATTACCAAAATTTTAAAATAGGTTTTTAAACTGTCTTTCCTTAGTCTTTACGTTGTCCATATTGTAATAGTCAGTATTGATGTAAGTCTCAACTGAAATTTGTGTTGTTGTAACAGAACGATTCACCATACAGCTCAAGGATTGTTTTTACTGAACTCTGAATTAGATAGCAAAATGTTCAAAGTAGCCAGTTGGCGACACTCACGCGAAAATAAAAGAAGTTAACAGAGACTAAAGTAGCTGGTCCCGCTGTCGGCTGTTGGAGATACCTGTAGCTCATAGACACTGAAAGGAAAGATTTCGTTCTCTCGATTCATTCTGCTGTTTCGTTTTCTCGATTCATTCTGCTGTTTGTCTCGTTTTGTCGTCCAAGTTTGGAAGGTAGAAAGGGCTTGTCTTACCAGAGAGCTTATAAGTAATACTTTTAGTTTTTAATATTTCTTTGGTTTCTGGAGAAACTTCGGCCTCTCGATTTGTTCTATACATGTACAGTAGTTCAGGTAAGGAAGATAGAAAGGGTTTGCTTCACCAAAGGACTCATAGGCAACACTTTTAGTCCGTAATATTTACCTGCTGAGTGGAGGGATTTCATCCTCACGATACGTTCTGCTGTCCAGGTTTGGAAGGCAGAAAGGGTTTGTTTCACCAAAGAGCTCGTAAGCAATGGTACCAGCTGCCCAAGCTGGAAATTATTGAGAATAGTAAAATAACCTTGATTAATTTAAAATGTAGTCAAGATAAAACCGCTTTTGTGTTTTCTGATTACTTAAAGCAAAAGTGTGCCATCAATAACTGTTTGCAGAAGTAACTATGGCCAAAACTTATGGTGTCACTTACGGACTGACATACAAAGAGTCAGATTGTGAATCTTGTCTTGAAAGATGTTAAAAAGGTTCTTTTTCAACGGGAACAGCTCTTTTCAAAGCACATTATTTTGGAAGAAATTTGTGAAAAAGTTCAGGGAAATTCGGACAGCACAGTTTTTCCAAGTCTTCTTGACAAGAAACGGTTACTGAAAGATAAGGACGAAACGTTGTTACTCAGAAATACTGAATTTTAAAAACTATGGGAAAAGGTTGTTTCACTCTTGCCAGGTTTCTTAAAGTGAAAAAATTCTTACCATCCGACTTGCTGTAGTCAATAGTTGTTCTCTCTCCTGGAGTCACTGAAGAAACCTGTATATTACCGGTAATTACAACCAGACGTGAGTATAGAAAATCATGTCTTAAATCAAACACTCTTTACTGTCAGTTAGCAGTGGACTACTGAATCAGTACATGTAACTGCTTTAACACAATTAGGGAACATGAAAACATAAGAACTGATAATGCCACATTGCTACAGGTTGGAAGACGCAGTTCTAAGGGAAAATCACTGGTACGCAAAACGATGACAAGGTAGAACATGACTGCTGAAACACACTTACATGTACGGCCTATTCTATCCAGTGTGCTGTTGTCAAGCACGGTGACATATGGAGCCAATTTTAAACGAAAATGGAACGTTTTCATAGTACGGAATGGAAGCCAAATTGATGGCAGTTAATTCCACACAAAATTTAAAACAAAGTATGTTTTGTGATTTTTGACTTATAAATGCACTGGTAAGATAAATGCGAGATACTGACATCAGAAAAACTCAAAAGGTTTCATGTGGTAGTTTCTTGCAGTTTGAAGCCCCGAATAAAAAAAGCTTCCTCTAAATTTGGGAAATTTTAAGACCTACTTTTTCTTCAATCTGTGTTGACACCTGAATGAAAATTGCTAACGATTGATATTTGCATCAAAAACCTTTTTAAACGAGCTTGATAATTCGACCACCAGAAATAATAAACACTTGAGGCTTTTAAGACCTCAAGGAAATATTTTGGTGCATTTAAGACCTTTTTAAGGCCTTCGTAAAAAATGAAATAAAAAATACGACTTTTTAAGAATCCAGAGGAACTCTGTGTTGCTACTACTGAAGGGAACAAAATTTCAAGAGATACATGTAGAAATAGGAAGATTGTACCATAGTACGCTTTCTGTAAATTATCTTTAGTTAATGTTACTGAAAAATAAAAGTTGGACCTCAAACAAAACTGAATTGAAAAAAACTTTAAGCCTGAAAAGGACCAAGGTGTACCTCTGGAGCCATCAACTTCGGGTTGCCTCCTCTATCAGTCTCACCAGTAGCATAGGGCATATTCAAACCCAGTCTCCTGTCTGCGAGACAGCACCCGAAATCACAGATGACAAGGCGAGGGCACCCCGGACCTGTTTCATCCAGCAGAAGATTGTCAGTCTTCAGGTCTCTATGTGCAATGCCATGTCTGGTTATGTGTGATATCCCCTCCAGAAGCTGTAAGAGCAACAGTGTTGATCTGCAAGGGTTTAGGTCAGAGTTTTCATTCATGTATTGCCGCACTGTCCTGTCATACCTGTAAAAGCCATGACAAAGTAATATTTGGCATGAGAGAGTACAATTATCACTGAAACTGGTACACATTGCTATTCTCATTCTTTGACTTTCTATTCAAATACTAAAATTTACCATTAATAGTTCAACTAAGGCCTGTTTCAAACTTGAGCCACAGTTGAACTTATTTCAGTCAAACTTAGTTGAAGCTGTTAAACTTGGCAGCAAATATTCATCTAAAACAAAAAATTTGTAGAAGTCCAATGAACTCAATTTATCAGAAGTGATTTAACAATTGTACAAAATAAACTCTTCAGACTTAAATATTTCATTTTGAATGTGGGTTTGCAGGTAAGTTTAACTGCTTCAATTAAGTTTAATTGAATTAAATTTGACTGTAGCATAATGTCTGAAACAGGCCTAACTTCACAATTTGTTGCAATGATAACTAAGAAAAGCAAATACTTAATTTAATTTGCATTTCATAGAAGCCATCATTTTGTCGGATGTGACAGGTAATATTGCTTTGCTTAATCACTATGGAATTAACCAGAAAAGTAAGGCCAAATAAAATAATATCTGTGGTTCCGGTCAT
The DNA here is from genome assembly GCA_026167885.1 of Bergia puertoricense. Classification (NCBI taxonomy): domain Eukaryota; kingdom Metazoa; phylum Cnidaria; class Anthozoa; order Zoantharia; family Parazoanthidae; genus Bergia; species Bergia puertoricense. The sequence goes on from JANSTQ010163322.1 coordinate 7,428, forward strand.
ATATTCTTGAAAAATGAGGGTCGGTCGGTCAATATTACTATAATTTTATTTTTTGTTAACATTTTATCGTGATCGTAACTGAATTACATTTTTATGCCACAGCCTGGAAGATAAGCTGGGGTAATTTGGTTTGCATGTAGCATACACTGAAACTTTTGGAAAAAGTTACAATTTAATTATAATGGTTGAAACCTGTCTGGCATTGAGTTTTTGAAAACCTTTTGACTCAAAGAGAGAAAAAGTAAAGCAAAATAGCAATAAAAAGTTATAGGGTCAGTAATTTGGCAATAAAAGGTTAGGGTCGGTCAGGTGACCGGAACCACAGATATAATTTTGCTCGGCCTAAAAAGAAATATTGTGAATTGTTTTTAATAGGTCGTTTTAGTCACTGTAACAGATGTAAATCAAGTCTAGTCAAGTCAACTTTATTTCACCATGGTAGCCCAGTCAGTGAGGCTGGTATCCTGAGGGGCCCTGGGTTACTAAGATTTGTAAACTTACAATATATTGTTTGATAAAAATTCTAACTAAGTCTATTTACAACATTCATTAGAAATATCAAAGCTACTTAAGTACTGTAAATCTGGGTTAAGTACAAGGTGCTAACCTTGGCATGACGAGGAAGAGGGATCTGTTTCTTCCGAAGCCGCCATCATGGTACCTTGATGGCAGGGCAGCCGGATAAGTGTCAACAGCATCAGGCAGAAAAGGGAAATCATCTGCAAAGGTATGTAAAACTGGCACAATATTCTCATGGGCTGGTAAGTTTGTGAATCCAGACTTTAAAGTGGGCCCTGAAAGGAGGTATACAAACACATATTAATTATTAATCACTGCTTCTGTATTAGGTATGAAGACATATCAGTATAATAATACCAACAATGCATCCTTAAACCTTTCAGTCTCAGCCAGTTTATCAACATCTGTTTTCTCCCTACAATATCACTACAAAATAAGTTGTTTGGTTGTGATAATAAAGGAAATGATCACACACAGCAAAAGTATTTAGTATGAAAAGCAAAATTCTCTCAATGGTGAGAAGACAGCGAACTTCTTACATCCCTTGTAGCCTTATTACAAATGTTTCGCTCATTTGGACTACCTCGATACCTAGAACCTATTTTAATAGCTACACCGAGGAAGCCCGAACAGGTGAAACGTAATTTTTATAAAGCTACAAGGGATGTAAGAAGTTTGCTGTCTTCTCACTATTGATTCAAGACTATCCATTTACGAGTTCAAGTGTGCAGTGTCTTTCAAGATCCTTTAAGATTACAAGTAGTATCATTGTTGGAAAGCCAACTTTCATCTGATCCAAACCTATATATATATAATTATGTAGTAGTAAGTTCAAATTTTTCTCTGGTACGATTTTTTTTAAACCAGTTCAAAAATTTTAAACCAGCAGATAAATTTTAAACGAGACAGTACAGTTTTTTTTTCTCTGGTACGATTTTATTAAAACCAGTTCAAACATTTTAAACTAGTACAATTTTTTTAAGTAGTGTCTAAAAAAAAACTGGTATTGGGTTGGGATAGGAACAAATTAATCATATCGATAAATATTGGGATGAACCCCAGCTGAAGTGCTGGTGGTCAAGTGGATAAGAAGACAGACTCTCATCCTGAAGATCAGTGGTTCAGATCTAGGTATGGGTAAGCATATTCATTGCAAAAAAAATAAAATAAAATAGTGTGTTGTAACTATAGAGGGTGGGTGGCGATTAGACAATAGGGTAGTCAGGGGGTGTAGTAGACGAGTCAGGGGAGGCTGGATGATAAGAGGGAAGAGAGGGAGAAATTCCCCCCAAGAAGCCAAGCCCCTATTTTGGTTCTGAATCCCAAAAAAATAAAATCCCTTTTAAGAATCTTGTACCAGTTTAAAAAAATTTGTACTGGTTTAAAAATTTTGGACTGGTACAAAAAAACTGAACCATAGGTAAAATTTGAACTACAACTAAATATATATATATAATAGAGTTGGACAAAGAAGTCAAAATTGAAAGACCATTTTACTGCTGCACTAATCTAAGTTTAACATGTTGAAGAACACGATCGTCAGGTGACTGACAAGAAGTTACAATACATGGAGATATACAGCAAAAGATAATTAAAATGTATCGGTGGGGGAAAGAACAAAAGGTGAAAAAGAAGAATACATCAATTGTGTGTGCACTTCAATTGAAGTATATATATATATATACAAATTAATAGAGTTTTTCATAAACATACATTGCAATTAAAAAGCAAACTGAATTTAATTACATAATTAACAATATGTTATAATTCCTGAAAAAATAAATACCAGGGCCCAGTTGTTCGAAAGTCGATTAGTGCTAACCCAGGGTTAAATATTTTATATTTAATATGTTTGTGTTTACTACCTTACAGAGTGATTTGACCTGCCATTTTGGGTTTAGCAATTGGGTTTCCAAGGAAAGTCTGAACAGTATCTTATCAGAACTGGAAACATATTCCTTGGTGAAGAAATTGCTCTTTGAATTTTGGCCTAACTCAGGGTTAAAATTAACCACCTTTCGAACAACCAAACCCTGGTATTTAAAGTTTTGATAACAGGTTGACTAACAGGGGAAAAAGGGATTAAAATTGTCCAATAATATTTTAAATTCGAATACTCCTTTTATGTAGTTTGATAAAATTAATCTGCACTGCAGTACAAAATAAATGAGTTCACTTCAGTCATTTTGTTGTACAACATATACTGTACCTTCAGATATGGATTCATTCTCTCTAGTATTTATTGATAGTACTTGATGTTCCTTTGCAAAGGCCTGGTTAGAGAAACAAAGAAAAAGAGTTGAACTAATATTAGCAGATACTAACTGGTATGAAGACATCCCAGAGAGATTTCATGAGGGAAAAGGAGGGGGTATTGTACTTGCTCGAAAATTTGGAAATTCCAAATACTCTAAAAATACTAGAGTAAGCCTAGAAATTGCACTACCTTAGCTTAAGAATATCCATTCCTGGAGTATCACTAAAACTAATGAAATGAAATGCCACTGACTTGTTGTTTATTCAGTAATAACAAGCTTTCTCTACATAATTTGGTAATCTAGGGCCCCTAGTGATAACAGAATTCTGTATACTGAAAGGATTACCCTGGCGAAATAAATAGAGGATATTACATGGCTGCATGGAGATATGATTGTTATCTTCGAGTACTGAAATATCTCGCACGAGTGAGTGAAGTGAAAATATAAATATTGATAAAAATTGTTTCTCCAAGCGGCCATGTAATGTTCTGTTTATTACCTTACAACCTGGAGAAGAAAATATCACAGGAAAATGATATTTGACACGTGAAATATCATTTTTATTTTGCATGTAAATCTCAGAAATTAATAGCTTGGTGAATAATAAAGGTTACTATACTACTGCTACTACAACAAATGCAGACTGTTTTGGGTGCCTGCTTATCCCTAAAAATGCCCAATATTTACTCACAATAGAAAACTTAGGCTTTGCCAAATTAATATTATTGTAAAAGCAACTTCCCAAAGATATTGGACTGCTAATTTCAACCCCTAACAACATGGCAGGCATGTCTGACCTCAAACTCCATTTTCATAGCTGTATATAGTATGAAATTAGTTTTATTTGTATTACATTGTACATATTGCTGCATATTTATAAAAATTAAATTTAAAAAAATATTGTTCTTGAATTGTTATTACTTAGCACGTATATTAATAATAATTGTATTAGTCAGAGGTATGAGCTACAGCAAGTCAAGGTGTTATCATTATTTTAAAGTATTAGAGATTTAGCATACTGTTTGTGGCAAACGGCAAACTGCAGAAGTGACAAAAGAATGCGACTATGATTTCCCCTCATCTGATGTTTAATACCATTTGCTTTTCCCAAGTAAAGATAAATAGTTCTGTGTTAGCCACAAACATGAAAATTATTTTACACTTTTTTCATATATATACTCATTATTTTGAGGAAATGTAAAAAGTAACCATAAAAATGATGCCATAAAAATGATGCCAAAACTCTCTAATTTCTCCCTTGTCCTGCTCACTACAGACTATACCCACTTTAATTTACATGTATGTAGTGCTACACTAAAGCCTTGCACATGATGTGCAAACCTACATGTAAACATGAACTGCCTCGTACCCGATATAATGATGCACTTTGAGACTGAACACCATAGTTGAAAAGCATCTTGATGGCAAACTGAAAATTGAACAGCACTTCATAATATCATCCAATAAAAAGGTAGAAGACTTAGTACAGTAATATAGACTGGCTCACAAAGAAGCTGTAGTGAAATCAAATTGAGCTGAGCTTGGTTTTTTCAAAATATTATGACATTCACACAGAATGCCTCAGTTTCACTAATAATTGCAAAGTATCAGCAGCTCTAAAATAATGCATGGAGAAGAAACTAAACAAAAAAGAACAAGGATCCTTTAATAGAGCATGGCTTGAACAGATATTCGGGGGGTGGGGGTGGGGGATTCAAGGACTTTTCAAGGTCAGTTTACACTTTTTCAAAGAGCATTTGTCATGATAGCATTTAGTAACACATATGATTACTTTCTATTTGAGAAGAGGCGACTGACAAATAGATGACATCTCTTTGTCCACTCACTTAGTGGAAGCTGAAATTACTAAAAACCATTTTAAAAGGAATCAGGTAAAGTTCTTGTTGTTTGTTTGCTTATGGAAACAGTGATATTCCTGTGTGTGATTACAACATCTACATTATCATGCTTTATTCTATATCCTTTACATAATGAAATCCAATCTACTAAGCATTAATTTTAATTCCCACATGGAATTATAAATGCACTGATTTTTCTAACATCACTGTTCACAGATCACACACTGTGTGGTCTCAATATTTGCTGTAGGTGGATCAAATGTATACTGTCAGTTAATCCCAGACTGAACCAGTGTCTTGGAAATTGCTCAGAAAACACTGGGAACAACTTTGAACCATGTCTAAGCTAGTCCTGGATATTTTATTTGTGTGTAGATATTATGCAGCAGTACTTATTCAATTGTTTTCATGGAAAAGAAACATTAGATGGACCAAGTTACAAAAAGACTAATTAAAACAACAATTCAAAGCTATTTGCAATTATCTTATCAAAGAGATTTTGAAGACATTTAAGAAGATCAATATTTCAAAATTTAAGGACTTTCAAGGAGAAGATACCTGATATTCATTTTCAAGGACTTTTCAAGAAGTAGGTACATGATGCACACTTTCAAAGACTTTTTAAGGAGTAGGTACATGATGTACATTTTCAAGGAT
>JANSTQ010163323.1:0-10659 GCA_026167885.1 Bergia puertoricense
GCGCCAAGTGCATATTGGGTTTAAATCGGCTCCTTTGAGGGGACTTATATTCAGAAGTTAACGGCAATTATAACACTCAGATATTTATTAGTATAATTTATATATAGCTCACTGAACTATATTGAACTGAACTGAAAATTGAAAAATATTGGAGACCCACTCACTGCTAATTCTGTTATCCCTTTGTAATTAATGTTTTTACAAGTTCACATGATTATGGAGATCCAGGGGGTGGTGCCGAGCTGCACCCGATTCTCCCCCTTCAGCTCCATGTTTAACATGACCTTACAATAAACCTTAATTTCACATTCTAGCTATAGTATATTACATGTAGAAGAATTGGATCAAAACACAGAACATTAACACAAAATAATTATAAACAAATTGTGATTGTGCTCAAGGCTGTTATAGACCCCAAGTGACCAGCGATGGGTGTGTCAGACTCAAATTTAAACAATGAAACTTGCTGACCTGCTGCAACTGAAGAAAACCCATACTTGTATTCTAAGCCTGCATTTATCATAAAATCATCCAAAGAATTAATGTTGCAGCATGATATTGGTCTCAAAGTACAAGAAATAGAGCTTCAGAGACAGAGACCAAACATTTTGAAATTTTCAGGGGGGGCATGCCCTTTGATCACCTCAATTGTCTTCTGACGATAGTGATCGTGATCGACCAGCATTTGGGTCAATGAAAACTTGCAATTGGGCTGTGCCTCTGGGCTGGCTAATGCTTTGACATGTTGTTCAATCTCAGTCTTAGGCCCCGTCCACACGTATCCGGATATTTTTGAATCCGCAACTTTTTCTTTCTGGATTCGCCTTTCGTCCACACGTATCCGGCGAATCCACATGCGAATCCGCAACTTTTTTAATCCGCTCTCCAGAGTGGAAATTTTGGAATCCACAAACAATCTGGAACCGTGTGGACGGCGAATCCGGATATTTTTGAATCCGATGACGTAACAAAGTCGAATCCAGTCTTTATCGCGTCTCTTCTCCTTGGAATTATTTCAAGCCTTATAGCGTGTGTGGAGGTAAACTTGGCTATGTTTACTGTGCATTTCAATTATTACAAACGACGACTCGATATTCTGAGGCTGTTATCGATCAGTGATGAAAGGATCGGACGCCACAAACTACTAAAACGAGCAGGCAGACAACCGCGTGCTCGAAGATTCCTGGTCAGGATAGGGCGAACTAGTGCTTGGTGGGACAATTTTGTGAGCCAAACTGTTATACCAGAAGAACGGCGAGAAAATTTTTGCATGAGCCGAGCTTCGTTATACAATTTAGCCGACCAACTACAGTGAATCCGGATACGTGCCGGATACGTGTGGACGAGCGAATTCGATTCGAATACGCTACGTGTGGACGTGAATTTTTTTAAATCCGCAACAAAAAATATCCGGATTCAAAAATATCTCACGATTAGTGGATGACGTCACACTCGAAGTTTGTTTTTACGGGTTTTTTTTAGCAGAACTCTTATTATGCCTTGTTTTAGATAATTCAGCCTTCAGGTGATTCTCTTGATCGATAGGATCGCAGTTCGACTGGGACAGATTGTGACTCGATCTTCAAGCGATCATCATCATGAACTGATTTGTTTGTTTAAATTCAGTTTTGCCCCCTACTTCAATCCCAAAGTGCAGAGTTTTAACATCCCAAATCAATCGAAATTTATTTTAAAATATTTTGTTAAGAGCGGAAAACAGCACAATAGTCATATCTGTAGGGAGTTAAAAAATGTAGGCAAAGTACAGTATGACGCATGTGACCACCAGTCACTATAAGTCACTACATCTTTTTAACTTGTCAAGTTAACAAGTTTTTAACTTGCACTTATTAACTTCCTTACTTTGTTAAACTACTTGAAATAAGTGCACGTAGACTCTTCAGTGGCGCTAATTACCTTCAACTTGATGGGAAAGTTTATTCCCCCAGTTAGCATAGAATGTGCCCCCTCCTCCAGCCCAAGGAAAACAAACCAACTTTAACACTGCGTTTGGTCTGGGAACGCGACATCGAATTGCTGAACATGAGTTTACACTCATTTATAACCAAAATTGACAAGAAAGTGCGAACAAAAATTAAATTCAGTTGACTTGTGTCGCCGAATTCCTTACAATTTTACCAAATCAAAACGGCCATCAAGCGGCGCGTCACAGCTCGAAACTTATTAATGAATAATTAATGATTAATTAAAAGTCTATTATCAAGATCGAACGGTGTTACGTCAGGGGGCTCGGTATATTATCAGTGTTTTAATAGTTGCAGTTTCGTGTGCAGTGCTACAGGTGGAAGTGTTTGTTTTTGAAAAGCTGTACCAGGGAAATCTGTATCGCATCAAGAATAGCTTGCATGTAACTAACTGTTGACTGCTTTTTTGATGCCAAACTGGCGCCAAAACCGCCGTGTGAACTTCAGGAAATGTGTAAGTGAAATGTTTCCTGTATGAATGAACGTTGACCTGAATGGCTGAACTCAAGAGTGAATATGACCTGAAGAAGTTCATTATTGTTCGGCGTTCATGTCCGTAGCTTGAAGTCTATCACCGAAGTTTGAGTTAGCAACAGTAAATCAACAAATCCACAGGCCCCCGTCATCAAATCAACGAAATCAACCAAGATGGGTGATGCGGTTGGCGATGTGGCAACGAAATGGGTCTGTCCAAATGATCGCAACTTGGTGCTTCGTGCAAAGTAAGTTTCATTGACATTCGGCAGCGACTCATTCTTCAGTTTTTATGACATATAGATCTAATCTTTTATTTAAACCTGAATTATTCACGATGCATTTCTTGTGGTATCTGTTTTCCAGTTTTTCTGTTCGCGATCAAATACAGCAGTTGAAGAAGGCTGAGATCAAGTCGACGGGGTTTTTGTCTCAAGATTGTAGTTTGAAATGACGAGGATACTAAAATATTTACTCAAAAAGACCTTTCACAGACTACCAAGTTTTCTTCAAAACTACCTGTAATTTTCTAAATTAATGTTTTGTTTTAAGATCTACAGAGAGAATTAGTAATATTTTTGTTAAACGTCGTGAATTCAGTTACACTTCTTGGTTCGAGTCGGAAGGACTTTCGCAGACTAATCACGGTCATTGCTGATTTCACACGTTTTTGTTTCAGATTAAATACGGGATGGTCGTTCAAAACAAGCGGTCCAACCAGAGGCAAATCAAGAGGCAGTATTACAGTTACCGAGCAAGAAATTATCAAGGAGGTCATACAACGATCTGACAGAATTAGAGAAATGGAAGAGGAGAGAATCGGGTATGTTCATACATATATATGTTGGTTTGTGATCAAGATGCTTGGGTGTCTTGAACATCTGTTGGTGTCCATCGACCATTTCAGATCGTACAACAAAACTTTTTGGAATTACGGTAATACGGGTCAAATTAATAATTAAAATGCAATTCTCTCTTTATCCTGAAGGAAAAGCTTCTGAAAATATTGCTCTAAAATTTACCCATAGCCTAAAAAATGTCCTCAAAAACATTCAGAAAGTTTGTTTATTCATGTAAATTTCATGTATCGATATATCAGAATTCTGAGCCTGAACGTACGACGGGGCCTTTTATATAATAGTATTTTTATATAAATGATATCGTGTTCACTCATAGCTGTTATTTTTTGTTTTTAGAAATTATTTATAGAAATATACGCGAACAGATATATTTCATTTAAAAGCTTTTTGCGTAGAGAAAGAAAATGAAGTTTAACTTTTATAATTGTCTATATACTGAACAAAGTTATTTCTCAGGAAGAAAATAATCACATTTCACAGCATGATTATCTAATTGTTATTTTAGAAAGCAATATTTGGCAAATTCTAACTACATGTACACATTTCGTGCAATGGCCGATGTCTTGTCAGCTCTTAGCTAAACGAAAGTATTAATGGATTCTGTTGCAACATCTTTCGAATTAACTAATGATAAACGTTCACAAAATAGAAGAATTATAATTTTCTTTTTTACCCTTTACACCTTGTGGTGTTGATAGACAAAGCGTTCAAAAACTCTTGCACTCAATATATGACATAAGAGTATTGTCTGTAACCGCTGTCTATTGAAAATCCAAATTCAAATTGCCATGCCTGAGTGTTTTATTATCAAACGTGTTGAAATATTTTGGAAGATCAAAATCTTGTGAATGTAGTTGCATTGTGTTTGTTGGTTTGCACTAAAACTACCTATTATTTTGTTTGTCCCTTTTAACTTCTTCTGAATATTTAATTTTGCACAATTTTAAACTTTACTTTTACACATTTTAAAATATTCTAAACTAAAAAAAAATTTGGTATATAATATATACAAAATTGATTCAAAACAATTTTTGACCACATTTGTGTGTGTTTTTTAAATCAGATATTTTTTAATGGGTGAATGTTGGAATGAACCAGCACATTGTATTTAGTTTGTGTTCATTTTACTACCAGTGGTTTTTCAGCGGGAGTCAAACATAATGTTAGGATATAAAAATCGGTATTGACAAATTTGGGTTTACAATAAAATATCTCCTCACTGTCAGTAAATTACAGAAATTTAAGTAATACATGTGTAAGTTGCTTGCTGTTTTTTTATAACATTTAGGAACTTGCCTAGTTTATCAGTAATACACATATTTTCATTTACATGTAAAGATGTGCAATTTGATGAATACAGTTTTTAATCCAGCACAGGTACATCAGAAGCAACCCAGTTGTTTTAATTGTAGTTCCTAAATTTTATTGTCAAATAAGACTTTATGTCAGAAATTGACTAGACTGCTTTTGGGTTTTGTCTTTAGTGACCCTTTTTGACTGCTGTGAACTTTAATTACAAATATATGCTTTTATAAATATGTACGACAGTGCTCAAAATTAGTGGTTGTCCAGTCATCCAAGACAACCAAAAAGTTTACCAGGCAACCAATGTTTGGTAAAACTATGATCAAGGCAGGTTGCCTGAGGCAAAATCAACAGACAACCAAGCCAAAAAATAGAAAAAGAAATAACTTATGTGACAGTTTGCATTGTAAATGTCTGATAGTGTGAAGTTAATATATTAATTAATTTGCCTCAGCTAAGTATTTTCCTGTGTTTTAGTATCTCTAAATGTAAAAACATTGTCAAGAATGAAAATGCAAGAGACAATCTGCATCATAACACAACGTCTCACATTCAAAGACACCATATTGAATACGCCAAAACTTAAACCTAGACTTCCGCCAAAAACCATTGGAGCACACTAAGATCTATGGGATATTCAAGACTAACTAAGAGAGAATTGCCAGTACAGTTCAAGTCAGCATGCTTATTTGGTACTGTAGAAAGTAAAGGCAAAGTTAACATGACTAAGAGAACTAAGAAGACAAAAATGGATGTTTTTTGTTAAATGAGTGGGTTTTTCTAATGGACAACCAAGGATTCATCAGGGCAACCAAATTCACAGGTTTGTTTGCCCGACTTTTGAAATAAGGACAACCTGGTATTATTTTTAATTTTGAGCACTGGTATGATATTATATATATATATATATATGTATGTATGTACTTGATTTTCTTGAGTCCAAATAACCTTACATAATGCATATTAATCTTCAGTTGGGGAGTTTGATGTTCCAGTATTTGACCTTGATTTCATTTCATATTTTAATTTAGAAAAGATATTTCACTAACCCATGAGCTGCTAAATTCTCACTATTTGTCTCCATACTTTTTCTGTTTTAATAGGAAATGAGAATTTTGTGTTTCATTGTGGATAGTTTGGACTGTATGATCAATTCATTTAATATACTCTCAAAACAGTTCAACTGGTTTTGCACTGATACACACTTTTTTAAAAAAAGCCAAGAGCATCTTTGTAAAAAAATTCAGCTTAGATCACTCAAAGTTTAACTCAAGAGCCATAAAAATGTTGCAAGATAAAATATTGTATTTTGTAACTAAGTTCGAATCAATAATTAATAAAACACCAAAACTTCATTTAAATCTCAACGCAAGGACTTACAGGTAATCCTGTATAGGAGGTTCTAAGGTTGCATCTGTTTTTTTTAAAGTACAGCTGCAATCTGATTTATCATAGGATTAAGAACAATAATGTAAGCCCTTTACATGCATGCAGCTTGAGATCACATATGGTACAAAATTCACCATACTGGAACACAAAAGAATATGACAAACTTCAAGAGAAAACTCCATCAGCGTAACTAGAAAAACATGATATCACATTTTTGCCACACTTTTCTAGCTGATTGAGCTTTGTCTTGGAGTTTATCACTGACATTCTTTTGCATTCCAGTATGGCGAATTTTGTACCATGTGATCTTGAGCTGCTATTTAGGGCCTATGTAATATTTAACAATTTGGGGCTGAAATGCCCAAAAATTAAGAGCAGTGAGCAGCCAAAACTTCTAGTTCTCACAAAAAATGTACTGGAACAGAAAGGAGAAAATAGATGTTGGTAAACCTTGACCGCTGGTGTAGTGAAAGAGTTATAAATTTAAAGCACTGTACACTAATTGGACTAAACAATGCACTTAAGTTACAGGTAAGGCACCTTCTCTGTCTGAATTTGGCTTTGTTCACTTAGTTACATAACCAATAAACTGTGCCTAGTATTTTTATAATGAAAGTATCCACAAAGTACACATGAGAAATAGATGAGGAATTACCAATTGAAAATCATTTTTATTTAATTAGAGTGATTGCATGATTGAAATAAACTGATGATGAAGATCAGCCATCTGTGTGCCATATTAGTTTTTAAGTGCTTGCAAATTGTCTGCTAACCAACCTGTGTATGAAATTCCAAGTTACAAATTTTAATATTTTAAGCTCCATCTTTTATCAATCTGTGTGTGCGTAGTTAGCTCAGTGTGTGTGTGGTTGACTCAGTCGGCAAGATTTCTCTGACTGCCAATCCAAGGTCCCAGGTTCAAACCCTGGCCTTGACAAGGCTTGAATTATTTTGGGACCTTCTTTCACAGCACTGTCTGTGTACAGGGATGTTAAGCCATTGGTCCCGGCCAATGATCCTCATCATTGCGGGGTGGCTGTATTGGGGAAATAAATTAATGAATCACAATAATTTGGAAGTTGAGTAAAACATGGAACCAATCACTCCTCTTGTGCTTGCTTAACTCAATAAAATCATTAAGCAATTAGCACAATAGATGTGCATAGGAGTGATTGCTCCATGTTTTACTCAACTTCCAAATTATTGTGATTCATTTAATAAAAAGAAATGTTTAAATTGGTAGATGTGATTTATTCATAAAAATTATGTGAATTATCATGACTTTCTTAAATGGATAAAACACACTGTCAGTTATTCCATTAATATATATTTATCCATATTCCATTTATAAATGAATGATCTAAACAATGAAAACTACAAGTGAGATAATTTTATACAGTAGACTAATAAAATTTTAATTATGAACAGCCACTGACAAGTCTAGCTACATTAAACTAAGGTTTATAGCCTTCTTTGAATCTGAGTTGTTTGTTCATGTAGTTTATATGTCACATTTAATTTCAGTTTCTTATATTGATCTTGTTAAATTGAAAACAGTAGGAGTATTAAGATTGGGATGGAAATTTACACGTATCTAGGTTATTTTATATTACTATTTACCAATTATAAATATTGTGAAAGCTGTGTGGACTTTCCATGGAGACCAATCATCTGCTCAAAGAATCTGAAAAATAATGTATAATTTAGTGAAAACTTTTGAAATAGTTGATTATTGCATTTCATGGTTCATATTCTTAAATAAAAAAGATATATAATATATAGTCTAGAAATAAAATATTTGATCCCTTGAATAAAGCAGTATCATGCTCTTTTGAAAAATATTCAAAACAAGCTGTTTCTAATTTTCAATTCAGATATATAAATTTATCCAATTTAATGTTTACTGACAGCTGGTATTCATAATCTTCCCTTTTGTATTCATATTCCAGAATAATTTATGATCAATTGAATGTAACATGTAATTTTCAATCAAAATGGTAGGCCCCAGAACTGCTGAAAAATTTAGAAATAATGATGAGTTAGTGCAAAAACAATGTAAGTGACTTCAGATTAAAACATAAATTCTCCTAAATATAAAAGCTAAAAGTGAAGAACCTTTGGAGAATTGAAAAATTGATCCAAAGTCACTTACGTTGTTTCTGCACTGGTGTCTTCAATTGCTGGCTAGGGAACTCAGGTTTGTATTCCTTCTAATATGAGTTGTATTTTCCCAGACGTTTGGTTGAAAAGCTGGAAAATATGAAGAATAATGCAAGGGGAGATGGAAAGACAACTTGCCTTCTCTGTGCTGAAAAGTTTGGAGCTTTCACATTGGTTTCAAAAGAGTGTGATGCTTGCTGCCAGGTGAGCCACACCCATTTACAGGGAATCCCATACTGTGGTAGTAACAGGCACGTAGGCAGGGGGTGTGAAAGATGGGTATCACCCCTCATGGGCCAAAATTAGGCTTGAAAGGATCTAGTAATTGTGTTAACAAAATGTGAATTTGTGAAAAAAACCAGAAATGGACTGCCATATTTCTTCTTTTAACCACTCCATATTCTCTTTTTTCACCATGAAATTGCATGAAATGCAGTTCAAGACAACCGGTGTTTTTTAAAATTTTAACAGCAGGAGAATACCCATGGACCCACCAAGACGTTTCCATTTTCACTACTCAGTCACACACCTCCCCACGAAAAATCCTGGCTATATGCACCTGAGTAATGCATATATAATTATTCAAATTAACAGATTTGTCTGAATACATTAAAATCAAACATCATCTGTGTGAATGGCAGTTAACTTTGAACCATCACAAGGTTCATTTCTAATTGCAAATTTTCAAACATTTTAACTAAATTTTTGATAAACTCATACTTGTTTCACATATCAGAATAGATTTATGCACCAGTCATTTGAAACCCCTGCTCCCCTTACCCCGGGGATAGCAGGGACATTCACTTTTTGCTTGTGTGAAACTAAGTGAATTCCCCAGTCACCAAGGCGAAAATTTGCAGTGAACAGCCCCGCGTCCGGGGAATCTCAACTTTATGACCAGGACAAATGACACAGGACAGGACACTGAAGGAGTGAAGCGTGATGTGAGTCAATGGAATTTCATGCTGCATACATGGGTCACTGCATTTGCAAATTCAAAACAAATGCAAATTCAAATTAAATCAAATGATTCATACCGCTTACCTTTGCTTAATAGAGTCTGCAGGGAGTCAGCGTTGACTGCCTTCTTCGTTTCTTTATACCAAATTTTACACAGCATCTTAGTAAAGATCCTCGTCCAACAGCGCAGAAAAGGCCACAGAAGAACCTCAAATCGTCACACGTGATGCTTGTTTGTGCAGGTAATTTATGTCAAATTACCATGCGGCGCAAAAATGTCACTTTTGTTCAATCGAGTGAATGCCCTGCTAAGGCCCCGCTTAGTTCCCCACCCCAAGGGCCAAGGAAATGAAACTAAATGAAATCCCCGCACACTGGAGCCCTATAAAATGGTGACAATTGGGTGAACGTCCCCGCTTTCCCCTGCCTATGCCCGGGGTGGGGGGAGTGGGGGTTTCAAATGACTGGTGCATTAGTCCAAAGCCTTTTGCATGCCTTCAAACTGGTTAATTGGAAAGTGCTCAAACTTTAAATCATTTGCAGTATACCAATGTACTGTTATTATTTTGTGATTGGGTAAATTTTTGTGTCTAGCAGGAACAAAGTTTTGCAATTTGGGATAACCAGAATTTTCTGACGGGAACTTTTTTTTGCAATTTTGATTAAAAAAAGATGTCACAGGAAATAAGAGAAAATGGCCACAGTTTATTCAATTTGGTTTATGTATCTTTTGTAGGGACAAAATGCAAATTATCACACTCCATATGTGTAGAACCGTTGAGTTTTGCTCTGTGCAGGACAATTAGGGTTGCTGCTTGTTTTCAACTTCCCTTGAGCTCCTTTAGTAAGTAACAAAAATCTTGTGAGAGGCTATATGGTTCAGCATTAAAAGTGGAAAATTTGGGTTTATTTGGAGTTTATTTTTGCATAAATGTTTTTTGCAGGAAGTATTTTTTGCAGGAACTTTCATTTGCGAATTGTCCAAAACCCTGCAAAAATCACAGAATTAGACAAACTCCTGCAAAAATAAAGTCCAGTGCGGTCTGGTATGTATTTGGTTTAAAAAGGTAGACATCAATTAAATTCGATTAGACTTCAACTTATGGCTGTTTCAAATTGCTAACTGGTGATAACAAAATAGATAACATTCAGTTGTCCAGTTATATTTGAATGTGGATCAAATTCAAAAGACAAAGTGTAATTTATTGAAGCTAAATTAAGAAGTTAAGGCAGTGAATAATGTAACAAAATGCTTCAAACAATATCTTGTACAATATACATGATTATGTGTTTGCTGATATACGTGTACTGTGTAATGTTTTTTTAACTCTAGTAGAATTCATCCCTTTATATATTATTTATATATTTCTCACAGTGTGTTTGTGAAAAGTGTGGCGTGGACACAATCAACAGTGAATCTCAACCAATTTGGCTCTGTAAACTGTGTAGTGAGGAGAGAGAGGTACATAGAATGAGTTAACCATATTCAGACTGGGCTTTTTGGGGTTCCTGGGACTGGGGTGGGG
>JANSTQ010163345.1:0-10656 GCA_026167885.1 Bergia puertoricense
CGAAATTATGTCGTGTTTTGATCGCGTGAGCGAGAAATGTTTGATGATGTTGGATGAAATGTTTGAACCAAATTAAAATTCATCCAACATTGTCCAACACGATCCAACAGTATCCAACAAAGTCCAACATGTTCGAACATGGTGTTTAAACGGATCAAACATGCTGGTTTCTACAATGTTGGATGATGTTTGACCAACATGTTTGATCCGTTTGAACGAGCCTTTAGGGTATAAGAAGTCTGACCTTACCTTTATGTTCACTTCTTTATTAATATATTGAATCTGAATCCTTTCCTTGGCCAACTTAAGTGGCTCATAAAGCTGACACTTATCTCTACTTTCCATAGTGTTAAGTGGATAAGAGAATTTGACCTCCCTGACAATGGCTTTAATCCATTTCAGGTTAGCTCCCTGCTAAGCAGAAGCCAGTACCCATTTATATACAGTAGCTGGGTAAACTGGAACAAGACATGTAAAGTGTTTAGCTCAAGGACACAACACAATGGTCAGACCAGCAATTGGGGATTCCTTGGGAAATGGGGTGCTACATGGGATAATTGGGAATGCTTTGGGGAAAAAAGGGATTTACAGAGAATAATTGGGAGGTTGTGTGAGGGCTTAAGAAGACCTTACTGACATGTTCACTTCTTTATAGAAGCTAGATCCTTTCCCAGGCCAACTCAAGTGGCTTATTAAGGCCTGTTAATGTGTTTATGTATTACTAGTTAACAAATTTTGGGAGCTCTATGAACATTGGGGATTCCTTGCCAAATGTGGGGATTTCCAGGAAATAACTGGGGATTCTTGGGAAATTAAACACCTCTGGCAGACAATTAGGAATTCCTTGTTGCAATATGAGGAGTTCCAGAGATAATTGGGGTTCCTTGGGGGTATTGTGATTTCCAGGGGATAGTTGGGGGCTCCTGGGAAGTGGGGACCTCTAGGGGACAACTGAAGATTCCTTGCTAGAATGTGTACAGCCCCAAGAGATATTTGAGGATACCTTCAGGGACATGGGGAGTTTCAGGGAATAGTCAGGGATTCTTCAGGGAGATGGGAATGTCAGGGGAAAATTGGGGCTTCCCTTGGGGAAATGGGGGGTCCAGTGAACAATGGGGAATTGCATGGCCAAATGTGAAGAGCTACATGAGATAATTGGGAACTTGCTGAGGAAATGGGGCTCCAATGGACAATTAGGGAGGCCTTTCTCAGACGCAGGGAGCTCCAAGGAACAATTTTGGATTCCTTGCCATTATTTGTGGAGTTTCAAGATTCCTTGACAGGATATGTGGAGTTTGAGGTGTTTAAAATTGCTATTTGAAATTTCTTGAGGAAATTGGAACTCCAGGGAACAACAGGAGAATCCTTGCTGGGATGCAGAGAACTCCACGGGACAATTTGGAATTACTTGCTAGGATGTGAAGATTGGGAATTTCTTGCAAGGATGCGGAGTTTTGTGGGATAATTCCTTTTGGGGATTCCTTGGGGAAAGGAGGAATTCCAGGGGATAACTGGGGATTTTTTTAAATGATCAAGGAGTTTTTAAGGATAATATTTATTGCAATTTGGGATTCCATGGGGGAAATGGGGAGCTCCAGGAACAACTGGAGAATCCTTGCTGGGATGTAGAGAACTCCATGGGACAATTTGGAATAACTTGCCAGAACGTGAAGAGTTACACGGTACAACTGGGAATTTCTTGCAAGGGCGCGAGGAGTTTTGTGGGATAATTCCTTTTGGGGATTCCTTGGGGGAAGGGGGAACTCCAGGGGACAATTGGGGATTCCTTGCAAGGATCAAGGAGTTTCTAGGGATAATATTTATTGCAATTTGGGATTCCACCTGTAGGGGAAATTGGGAGCTCCAGGAACAACTGGAATCCTTGCTGGGAGGTGAGGAACTCCAAGGGATAATTGAGAGTTCCTTGCCAGGATGTGGTAACTCTAGGGGACAACTGGGGATTCCTTGGGGAAGTAGGGAATTCCAGGGTACAACTAGGATTCTGTGTGGGGATGAAACTAAAGGGAACTCCTGGGGACAGTTGGGGGTTCTATGCCAGAATAAGGGGAGCTCAAGGGGAAAATTTGTGATTCCTCAGGGAAATTAGGAGTTCCAGGGGATAATTAAGAATTCCTTTGGGACAAGTTGATCTCCAGAGGAGTTACAGGACATGGGGTGCCATTGTTTGATTTGTCAATATGTGCAGAACACCCATTTTTGGTAGAAACTAGTCTTCCAGAGTTCTTCATTGGTATTATAATTAATAATACTGTGGTTGTTCATGCAATTATAGCAAAATGCAAGGATTACATTGAGAAATGCAGAATGATGTTGCTGCTGATGCGAAGGTTCCCTGATGTGATACCAAAGAATGGGGTAAGAGTTTACATGAATAATTTGCTCAAATGTAAAGTGTTTTTGTCGTTGCAAGTGCTCAAAACAGTGAATTAAAAGTTGTCAATGATATCAAGTGTTCAATCAGTTTATTGTGCAATCAGTAAATTACTGGTTTTGTGTTGGGTAAATTTCCCATTTCTCTGGTTGCTGTAGGTTACACTGACAGAAATGTTGATGGATGCAGAGACATTAGAATACCCAACCTCTCCCTTGAATCCTTACAGGAAACTGCTTGGTAAGTGTAGTTCAGTTAAGTTTGCATGTAATTTCTTTTGGTTTTTTAACTCTCTTTCTACACATATTATGCAATACATTAAAGGAATAAAACAGTGTCGTGCATGGCTCTATACAAGAACAGAACACAGAGTGACGTAGTAGGACATGAGAAAATGAGGCGAAGATAAGTTTTCTCTCTGCTTTTCGAGTGGTCTACTGTGTCATTCCATGTTCTATTCTTGAAAAGAGCTACGCACGACACTGTTTTATTCCTAAGTTTAAAAAAAAAAAGGTCATCTAAAACCATAAGCAGTTTGACGTTTAAAAAATGATTTATTTGACCTTGAAAAGCTTGTTCTTGCCGTACGCAGTCCTGAAGTTATGCTTGCGTGACATGACATAATCCATGGTTCTATCCAGTTTTAGAGCACACAACTGCAGCGAATCAGAGCACGCGTACTATCGCTTCTATTTTCTAAACAGTAAATATGTTCCAGACTCAAACTGATACAGTCATTGTCTGTTCATAGTTTGCGATGTTCTTCCTCAGTTGCTGAAGAATGATAACATAAGTGTTACAATGTCACCAGCTGCCCAGGAGGACGAGGTACAGTTGTACAAGATACCGGTCACTTCTGACTTGGACAAATGGGTGTCACTACTGACAACAAGTTGAGCTTTAATGATCATGCTGAAGAACTTTGTTAGTAACTGACATGATAAATTGCAGTTCTAAGTAAGATTAGATGTGAAGATTTTTCTGTTTTGAAGAATAGATCCCCACTTATAATGAAATGAAAAAACAGTGCAATTTACAGAACCACTGTGCAGACCTCTTGTTTCCACAGACAGCCTTGAGATTGTGTTGAAATAAGGGTAACAGTTTCAAACTTTTAAATAAACTGCCCAGGGTGAACCCCTTTTTTCAAGATGCAATAATATATTAATGTGCTATTATTTATAATCGACTCAATGGGGACTGCCCACTAAATTTAGAGAATTTACTTGAAAGAAACTATGATGTTGAATTCATGGGAGGACAGACACGGAACTACAAACATGGTCTGTCCCCATCTCAGATGTGAAATGGAAGAACAGTGACCTTTTCTTGCATCATCAATAAAGGTTCCGGAACTCTTTCAACACTCAGCAAAAGATAGTAGACTCAAATGGTCTTTTCAGATATTACTTGGAGACCTGGGGGGAGGGGTGCTCACCAGAATTTTGGGTGGGGGTGTGCCACCAAAGCGTCAAAACCCTAACCCTGTTCTTGACCAAAATAAGCAATTTTCGATACCCTGTTCTTGACCTAAGCCCCTTAAATGCACAGCCTATAGCCTTGGATATCTCCAAGGTTTGAGATTTTAATCGCACTATTTTCATCTTTGTTCATCCTAAATCCTGATTTATTTTGAAGGTTTTCATCGAAATATCAAGACAAAAATTGAAGTGAATATGGAATTGAAACTTTTCTCTCAAAATCCATGCTCTGTTCTAGACTAAAAGGACAAAATGTATACCCTGTTCTTGACCAAAATGGCCTAAAAACTATATCCTGAACAGTGGCACATACCCATATAGTCAATACATGAGAGTACCCCCCAGGCTTGGAGAGTTTTTATCTGATATCTTATGTCCTTAAGTCAAAATTGGAGTCACAAAAAATTAAGTGCTGCTTCCAATTTAACTTCAGTCAATGCTTTAAAAAGCATTTGAGACTTATGATCGACTACTGTGTTCCCTTGTGCAGGCTGTCATTTTCATGTTTGAAACTATTTGAATGAAAATTGTTCATGGGACTATGGGAGCTATAACCTGAGTTAGAAAGCGAGTCGTTGGTCTTTCCTTTTTGTGAGTCACAGGGTGTAAGTTGATTGTGAAAATTTTCATGTGCTCATGTGAGTGGCTTGTGAGGTTGAAGTGTCTAGACACTGGATTGATCCTTTGGTTTTCAAATCTAGTAAATATTCTCCGAAATGGTTGATAGTTTGATTGATTAAAACTTACTCAGTTGAATTTCTACCATTAGGACTCAGTTCTGCAGGCCACTGGCATTCCAGTCGCACAGGTGTATCACTGGCTGGAGCTGGCAATTCAGTTTTATGCTTTCTGTGCCACAACACCATCAGGGCTTGTGGAACCATCCTCAACCTCTCCCCAGTCCCCTCAAACTCAATCTCATGTGGGCACAGCACGAGAGATCATTGCAATAGTCAATGAGGGGCATGGACCCTGGGGACACCTTCACAACCTAATCTGCCTGGCTGCGGAGAAGTGTGGCTGGACTGAGATTGTTAAAATCCAGGACAGACTGGAGCCAGTCTCTCACAAGTAAGTCACCGTGTGTGGTTGAGTACACATTGTAAACTCTTTTGGTTATTATAAGAACTATTTAAAGCCATAGCCTTCTGAGTGTTCTGCCATCTCGTTAACATCAAACCAGTAGAGAGAATTTGACTCAAGAAGAATGCCCTGTGGATTTGGATTATCATTTTACCAAAATGAAGTATCTGTTAAGGTGAGGTAATACGAGCAACATTTTTGTCCAACTTGTTGTGCAACATTGTTGCATTGCAGGTTGGAACTCGTTGTTGTATGTATTACCACGTACCTGAACAACTTGTCAACAAAATTCGCTGTCTGTTTTTATAGTCCACCTTCAAAGTGTCCCACAAACAAGGAAAGGTTTCTCTTTCACAAATCAGTTGTTACTTCTTTTCATCAGAAAGTTCTTCTCTAAGGCAGTAGGATTCGCTTTTTCCGGTTCTTTAAGCTCTCCATGTGGTTCTGTCATAATTTTGTTTTGAGCGCGTGCGTGCCCTGAATTTTGACGTCAGCTTGATGCGTACGTGAATGGAACCAATCACTGGCATTCGCTTCATTCTTTGTTGCGAGACAAGTTGGGGTGGTGGTGGTAATATGGGCAACAGAGTAAGATTTTTTTGCGAAAAGTAGAAGTTGAGTCTACTTTCTGCAACATCATTTTGCAAATTGCAGCAGAGAATTTTGTTGCATAACAAGTTCAAGTACGTGGTAATACGTGCAACAACGCAACAATGTTGCGCTACAAGTTGGGCAAAAATATTGTTCGTATTACCGCACTTTTAGGTAGTTGCGACCTTGCAACCATTTAAAATGCATTTAATCTTGTCTCTCAGCGCCAAAGTTTTAGCTCAGATCTGTTCCTAGTAAGTTCCTACAGTTTGTTGTGATGGTAAGATGGCTGACCTTAGAACTATTGAGCATTTAAACAAACAAACAAAGAATCCTCACTTTCCAAGCATACAATGCCCTATAAACGAAATAGGTGTGAGATGTTATTGATCCATTTGAAGATGAAGCAGGCACCCAATGTTGAATACCAAACTATGACAAAATGCAAAGTATCATATACTAGTCAATGTTTCTTGTATAAGCATATTATATATGTATAATATTTTTATAAAAATACTAGTACCAGTTCATGTTTATGATACTGATAAACACAATTTGTGAGATGTATTTTTTATTTGTAATTCATTTGGGCTTTGAGGATTCCTCAGTTAAAGGATGCATGATTGGCTCCAGTAAGAAATTAACAAATCATTTCAATTACAGTCACCAGGCGTGTACCCAGGATTTTTCGTGGGGAGGTGCTTGTAAGCAGTGAAGGTTGAAACTTCTAGGGGGTCCAGGGGCATTTTCCCCCAGTTAAAATTTGAAAAAACTCGGGTTTTCTTGGACTGTATTTCGTGCATTTTCATGATGAAAAAAAGATAATATGGAGTGATCAAAAGAAGAAAAAGGGCAGTTCGTCTCTGTTTGCATCAAACATGTTTTACAAGATAACATATTTGGTGGATATATCAACTCTACAAGTCACACAATGGCATTACATACTTACTATGTACTAGTAGGCTACTTACTGTGTCAAGTTCTGAACCTTTGTTTATACAATAATTATAAGAACGTTACCATTGTTTTCATTGCCACGCGACCTGCGAAAAAGAATGTCTTGTGTGGAATTTGATTTGGGTTTTCTGAAGGTGGTTGATATCAATAGAGTTTTCTAGACAGCTACTTACCTAACCTTTCCTTAGGTTAGGGTTAGAATCAAAGTTTGGGTTAGGTTTAGGAGTACAGAGGGATAGGGAGGGTTAGGTTTAGGAGTAGGGAGGAATAGGGAGGGGTTTGTGGATCCTTTCCCAGAATCCTCCATTGATCCGATAATTGTAGTCAGTCGTTGTTCCCAGATCTGCCTATGTGATTTGTATACAGTACCTCTTTCGCCAAACCACTGAGAAGTTCAGCTCTACAGATTGAAATATCTACAATACAAAGGTTGACAAGAGCCCGAAAATTTAAGAACATGCTAAGAATATAACTCATGTTGAGGCTAAATTTAGAATGTTTCTTTTTATGTATTTTAAAAAAGGCCGAAAGAACCGTTAATGTTTATTGCGATGTAAGTAATTGCTACATGTTGCGTGTAGAAGAGACATCTACAAGAGCCCTTCGTTTTGATACAACCAGCTGAATTTTTGTCAAAACAGCAATGCATTCTTGTACATGCATGTAATGTTGCAGAATGTCAGTTTTAATGTTGGGAATATTCTTTGTGCTGCAGTTTATTTTTAGATACGTGTAAATGATTCCATTTATAGGAACATCAAAGACAGATGGTTGTGCCTGTCTGAATTACATTACAAGTTGAAGAAAGCCTCTAAACACGTCGTTAGCCCCCCTGAAGGTTGTCCAACTAATGAAGCTGTAGAAAAGTCTGGAGTGTTCTATGCTAGTAACGCACTGTTTTTTCAGTCGGTGTGGGAATACTGCAAGACAGTCAACAGAATTGATGTTGCTGGTGAGTTGGAATCTCAAACGGTATTTACTTGGATTCATATAGGTCCTCAAAAGAGAACTTTGTGGACGGCCCTTGAAAATCATTAAGGTGATTCCTTCGAAACAGATGTTAAAAAACCCGTTTAGGAGGACTTCACTGAAAACGTAAAAAGGGGTGTCTTTTTTTTTGAGCTTTGACCTATCAAATATACACCACTTTTCTGCAAATATACCAGCATGGTTCTTTAACCAAGCACTATTTCTGAACGCCTTCTGGAAAGTTCTTGAATTCTATTTTCTTCCTGTAAACTCCTGGAATAGTCATACCTATGACATTTTAGACTGACACCTGGGGAACTCGAGAAAGTGGAATTATAGCATTCTTAGAACTTTATTATATGTTTTTAATGCTTTATGGGAATCATTAACTTTCTGTTGAATGTGGCCTAGCAAAATGTTCATATTTCTGTTTGGTGGGATTCCAAATTACCTATAGGAAACTCCTGGAAAGGTCATCAAATTTACATTTTAAAAGCAATAGCCACTGTTTTACTTCACAAGGTACTTGTGTTTTCTTTCAAATTAGTTTACAAATTCGCGTTAGTGCAAAAAAGCTGTTTTGGTTTATATACTCATGTCTAGAATTTAACCATTCCTGAAGTTACGTGTCATGCGTTAATGGTGGAGAATCCGTAATCACAGTTGTTTTTCTCACTATTACAGCAAACCCGATGATGGGTCCTACATCCCCACTGGTTCTGGTTGAAGTCATACATGAGCAGCAGTCAGAAGGAGAACAGGAAACGAAGTGAGTTATTGGTGTGCTTTAAACTGAAAAAAAAAAATTTGATTACAACAGAACATCACTTTCAACCACTTCATTAAAACTATGGCCTTGACATTGGCCTGAACTTTAAAGCGTAGTGGTTTCCTTCCTGAAAACCCCATTTATTAGTTTTCCCAAACTCCTTGTAAATAATCAAATTCTAGGTTTAGAGCAAACTCGTGGAAGTGCTTCACGACCCTACCTCTAGAGTAATTACGCACCTCGGCATACTCTTATTGTGAACACTGACAAGCTCCTTTGTTTCGGATAGTTATGTTTTGTAACAAGGTGTTTGATAATATTATTGCTATTGTGTGATTACTTAGTGGGAGAGAAAATCCGTGGAAGTGCTTCACGACCCTATCTCTGGAGTAGTTACGCACCTCAATATGCTCTTATTGTGAACACTGAGAAGCTCCTCGGTGTCAAAAAGTTAGGTTTTGTTTGATTGTTCAAATAGAAAGCAGATACATGGAGGTGCTTCACGACCCTGTTTAATAACTGTACCAAAGGAGCACGCTAGAGTTTGTGTCGAAACAGGCTTTCAGTCGATATCTTGTGCCATATTTCTGCGGTATAACCCATTAGTTCGTAGCGTGGGCTCGAGTTTCCTTGTGAGGACTGCTGCTGTTTATTCGAGTGGGCTCAACGCCAAAGTTTTCTTCGAAACAAACTTTCCTTCGAAATGCAGCGCCATATTTGTGCAGTATCACCATTATACTACAGAATCCAAGATGGCACCAGAGATCGAAAATCGGTGAAAAGCTTCTTTCGAAGCCAGTTCTACCGTACTCTCTTGGCTTTACCGACCATCATTCAATTAGAATGAGATTCTTATCTATCTTGTCGTGTATACTGCAGTTAGTATACCTTCTGACCTTGTGTTCTTTTACATTTAATCGCCAGAAGTACAACCAAGAAGAAAAAGAAATCAGTATGTCTTCCATTCTCTCAACTTTTGCCCATATTCATTTCTATTGTGTAATTGTTACTTTACAATCATACAGACCAGCAACTAGAGTTGCGTTGAATACAGAGAGACAAACAAACAACCAGACAGGCAGTGACACAGACGGGAGGACAGACAGACAGGCAGTCAGAAGGAGAGTCAGGTGAACCGATGATATGGACAGACAGACAGGCAGTCAGGAGAGTCAGGTGAACCGATGATATGGACAGACAAACAGACAGAAAGACAGACAGACAGACAGAAGAGCCGGGTGAAACGATGATATGGACAGACAGACAGGCAGAAAGACAGACAGACAGACAGAGGAGGCAGGTTAACAGATGATATGGACAAACAGGCAGATAGTCACAACGATGTACACACAGACAAATAAACAGTAGTAAGGCGTGAACGGACAGACAGAGACGGAAAGACAAATGAACAGAAAGACAGACAGACAGAAGTATGAAAGACAGACGGGCGGCAATCAGACAGACATTTAGCATATAGAGTGCCGTGTGGCATGAAATTTTCGCGGGAACTAATTTTCATGATTTTCGCGGATTTTCCAACGATCCGCGCAAATTAGTTCCCGTGAAAAGAAATTCCCGCGAAAAAAAATCTGCGAAAATTTACTCCATTTATTTAGATTATCGACTTTCAATTAAATTGACTGCAAACAGTGTTACGACGTTCTTTAAAATACACAAGACAACGTTACATCATCTTGTTGATATTTACAAGTATCGTACATGAAATATTGGACAGGAGCTTGCCCGAGATCCGCGAAAATTTGTTCCCAGTGATAAAGTCTAAAATCAAAATTCGCGGAAATTTGTTCCCGCGAAAAGCAAAAAAGCGGTAATCCGCGAAATAAAACCCCTGCGAAAATTTCATGCCACACGGTGTGTTTGGTGGTATTTCAGTTGTACTTCAGTTGTAGACCAGATATTAGGAAGTAAGAAAAAAAAGTACGTGAGCTAATGGTAAAAATAATCACTGACTTGCTAATGCACCAAATTTAAAAACTGTCAAACATTAAAAAATAATCTATCAGTATAATTAACAGTTATTCCACGAACGCGCGTTGGATATGCGGCTGTTTTCAATATTTGGTCAAATTAAGGTATATGAGCTATTATACTGCGAGTAGAGAACCAATCAAATTGCTTAAAATTCAAAATCCAGTGGTTTGTATTTAATAACAGTTATTAGAGAGAAAGCGTGTCAGTGGTTTACACTACAACCAAATTTTTGTATATTTTTACAGGCTGGAACACAAGAAGAAGGAAAGCAGGCCGCCAGTATTCTGGTTAGCAAGAGTACGTACATACGGTACTTGTATTTTAACGTCGATATCTTCATTCCGTTAGAGTACGTACATACGGTACTTGTATTTTAACGTCGATATCTTCATTCCGTTAGAGTACGTACATACGGTACTTGT
>JANSTQ010163356.1:0-10653 GCA_026167885.1 Bergia puertoricense
CTATCTGGTATGGTGTAAATGAGATCTAAGTGAAAACAAAAGTCCAATACAGTTCTTATGACGGCACGAAAGCCATCTGGTATGGTGTAAATGAGATCTAAGTGAAAACAAAAGTCCAATACAGTTCTTATGACGGCACGAAAGCCGTCTGGTATGATGTAAACGAGGACTAATTGCTATGCAAATGCATTGCAAAGTTGCCTTGGGTAAGGAGGCTGGGTGACTCCAGCAGCCAAGGAAGATTTCTCCATGTAAACAGGTCCTAAGAGTCTTGTTGCTTAAAGTAGTTTAAAATGGGAGGACACTCACCAAGAAGTCTTTTAAAAGAATAGAACATTTCAGATGACATACTGCAACCTTCAGCTCATAAAAGACAAGTAAAAGCTTTGTAATGAAAATGTGCGGATAAAAGATAAAAAAGAAGAAACGTAATGAAGGCTGATTGTTTAAAACTGCAGAAATATTCGGCTCGTGGATACTTTAGTTAATAGATTTGGTTCACGATGGAATGCACTGCCTCTAAGAATAGGCGGCTGGACCGATGTTAGCAGTGGTCTGACAACAAGAACAACAACAACAGGTTTATTGTACCCTCTACATATAAACAAGATTATTATTTTTTATTTTAATAATAAAGATAATGAGAAGGGCACTGGCTCCCTGAAATAACTATACAGCTAAACGCGTCATGGAGCCAGGCCAAGTTATTTTTAAATTTACTAGAGGGTGGTCCGGAGTGTACAGTGGAAAAAAGAAAAAGAAAATTTATACAGACAAACGAGCACGCAAAAAAAAATAAAAAATAATCCTTATTATTCTGAGAGAGAGAAAGGTGAACTCAAGAAAAGAGATACTATCAATATTCATTAATATATTTTTCTTTAAGCTTAATTTTAAATTGTCTGAGACTTGAAGCCTCGATGGATTGAACGACAATATTCCATACCATTGGTCCCTGAAAACGAATGCTAAATTTTCCGTAGTTTGTTCTTGCTCTTGGGAGGTAATAGGATTGTTTTATTGTAGAACGTGTATTGTAGTTGTGAATTCTGTTGCTGAATTACTTTGAAGTGTTCCAAGTCAAACTCATGTTGCATTTGTGTCCGATGTTGAGCCATGACGGACTTTTTGTCGTCAACAGACTGCTCTTCTGTATTCTTCTGTGCATGTCTTGACAGCACGACTTAACTGACCGATGTAGACTTGTCGCAGCTTTGTATGCGACAGTAGTGTCAGATTATTTGTATGGCCTATCTGTAGGTCTTTTTGTTGGTAGCTACTGTATCCAGAGTTACCAATTGTGTTTTTTCTCAACAGTTACCGAGTGTGTGAATTGCTTTACGAAAAGAAGCGGCAGTTTGCAAAGATTCTATCATGTTACTTCAGGGACCAGTTTAGAAAGGTTTGTGCGTTTGTGCATGTGCTTATGTGTGATAGCCGAGTTTCTGCATGTGTTTATGTGCATCTGTGCGTGTGTCTGTGTTGAACTATAAATAAGATGAAAGTTAAATCAGACGGGAATTATACATAATTAATGACAAAAATTCAAATTCAATTCTTAGAGAGCGTTTTCACTCAATCCCAAGAGACCCAGAGGCGGCCATGTCAGTGTACCAAATTAAAACAATTGGTAAATAAAAACGTATTGTTAAAGGTGGTCATGATGTCACGTGAAAGTACCTTAACAATACGTTTTTAATCACCAATTTTTTAATTTGGTACACCAACATGGCCGCCTTTGGGTCTCTTGGGAGTGAAAACGCTCTATTAAAATAGCACCAAACACAATTTCAATTTAAAGTCCGTTCAAATAGATAATTTTGTTGTAGATGTTTTCACCTTCGGTGTTTAATTGTATTTAGGTTCTGATATTATTGTGAATGCAAAGTTTATGTGTTTTGAAACAAGTACGATTTTTGTCATCTTTAGAAATACATTATTATTACAATTATTATCATTATTTTTGTAATTAATTATAATTGTTATTATTATTATTATTATTATGTTATTTATGCAGATATACGTATGGGTGTGGACTTTCAGTTCATAATTTATTTCATATTATTATTATTATTATTATTATTGTTAATACTAATTTGTCAATAACGGTATAAATGTGTTACCTTCAGTAAACGAACTGTCTTTACTTTAATTTCGTCTGAGTACAAACCAAAATGTTCCACTGTCTCTCTAACACTGGCACCGACATTAGCAATACTGAAAAATTAGTCACTAATTTTGATATGGTGTGTTTGATATGGTGTGTTAATGATTAATAGACTTGTTCCTGTTTATTAGTCTTCACCAAGACCTTTAAATATTACAGACAGAAAAAGACCGAAAAGTACTTATTTTATTATTCAGTCTTTGCTGTTTCTGAAATCCAACACTTTACTATTTTGATATTAATTTTGTTTTTTAAAAACTGAAAGTTTTGTCTCTTTTAGGAACAAGCATTTGCATACATACAAAATGTTATGATGGATGATGCATTTACGGATCTGGAGAGAGAAGAAGTGAAAGAGGCAGCACTCGACAGTCTCCAGGCAAGTGTCGCTCTGTTGTTGGCTCAGTAACTGGTAGTGCATTGTTTTCCTAATTTTAAAACCTTTTGTTTTGCGCTTTCCTTCTCTTGAACATTCCTAAAATGTAATGTAAAAACTGGGAAAGTTAACTAATTTTACAAATTCATTTTTAAGGCTAGGAAAGTCGTGGAATTATGTTTTAAACTTTGTTATGGTGTGTTTTCGCCATAAGGTTGGGAGTGAAGCTGACGTATCGAGCGTTATCCGTTCGTCAGAGCAAACTGACAAATGAAATGCCAGCTTCACACCACTGACCCTAAGACGAAAAATACACCATATCAACCCTTGTTGATCAAAACGCATGGGCATGTCAGAGGTGTGACTTGCTGTTAGACTCTGTAAAGCACCGCAGAGGAGGGATGTACGACGGCCGACGTCCCAAATTTAAAACCACGAAGTGCCTCTGGTACCTAGGGCATATGAAATTGGACTTAGGGGGAAATTCATATCTTTCTTTAATGAAGAACTTATATTTTCTATGAAGAACTTGGTTACTGTGCTGGAATAATCTCAAATCTAGAATAGTTTTTGGTATCGCCAACAAAACGTTGGTCATCCTATGTTATCTTTTATAATATATTTTCGTATGTAGAAGATAATTATACAGAAGTAGTTTTAACAGGTAGTAATTTTTCACAGACAACTGCATTGCGTATTTCACGTAAATCAAGACTCGAACAATCAGTTTAACTAAATTTTGGGATAAATGTCGCCCGTTGTTAAATTCAGCTCCACGTTTTATTACACTTTTTGTCAAATGTGTAGCACTTATTAGATAACCAGAGAGGGTAGTCACAATAAGATAGGGCAGATTTTAGTACAGTACCATGCTCAGTTGGTATTTTTCTAAAACGTTTTTGGTATTTGTTTATGTTGTAGATTTTGGTGACCATCAGCTGCCGTCAAACTGCCAATCTTGTGTTGTCAGCTTTTCCAGACGCTCTTACAATGGTTGTAAATCGCTTGGAAGTGAGTATTGAAGTTGTGTTGGTACGATGTTGATCTTCTCTATCAATTATTGTACCTGCTTTAACATCATGACCGTAGCCAGACCTCAAATTTAGACTGAGGCAAAAACTGACACCGATTCTTCCTCAGGCAGTTTTGAAAAACAGTTCCTTCAAATGTTTAAAAAAAACCTCTAAAATCGACGAGGAGCACAAATTTTAGGGGAGGCATTTGCCTCATCTGCACATAGCTGGCTACGGCCCTAAACATTAGAGATTACTACAAACCACAAACCTCAAAGTCACGCGACTTTGCGGCGTCCGCAGTTCACGTTATAAACTACAAGAATCTGTTTTAGTGGTAAGTAAAATAAGGCAGAGTTTTTAGACTACTAATCTTGCTAATCCCAGTTCCGAAGGCTGGAGGTTCTTGCAGGTCTGTGCTGCCAAAATGTTATCTTTGTAGCATGCATTCAACGATAAAATGTGTACAAGTTTTTGATAATTAAATGAAGTTCACGTGTAAAAAATGGCACCGGGTGAGAACAAAAGCGTTTGGCTAAGTGCTCAAAATCTTCTTCACCCCCAACAGCAAAAGCCTAACTTCAAGCTGGAGTTTAGGGTTTGGGGTAAACGGAAAAACCTGGTGCTAAATGTCTTTAGTTTTATACTAAAGAGAAACGTCTAAACTGTTAAAAAATTCTTGTTGTTTCTTCCCTGCTTTAGGGTCAACTTGAAACGCAGTACGAGTTCTTGAAAGGAGTATTTGATCCCAGGTAAACATAGCAAGTCTTGTCTATTTGTTTATAGACCAAATGGTTACCTGCGTGGGGTCATACTGTATAGTACCACTTTAGAAATGTTGTGGTTTATCATCAGTAAATTTTAAGAACTCGGTGAGGGAAAAATATTTTTTTTAACTACTGACGGACGTGGACAAAGTCCCGGGTTCGGGTCGATACCTGCATCTTATAACAGAAAAAATTCAGAGAAAACCATGTTAAAATCTATAAGACTGCTATGGACTAAACAGAAAAAGAGATGTCAAATATTTATATTATTTAAAAGAGCTTTGCACAACATTTAAACAAGGCTCGAACAACTAGGAGTGCGAAGTTATCTCTTTGTTTATAGACTAAATGGTTACCCGCGTGTGGTCATACTATTTAGTACTCCTTTAGGCCGCTTTAGAAACATGGCGGTTTATCATCAGTAACTAAATTACTTTTGAGAATTCACATGAAGATTTCTAGAAACAACGAAGTCTGAGATTCGGATCGATACCTGTACCTTCAAAAGATAAGAGTTCAGAAGAAACCATGTTAAAACCTGCAAGACTGATATGCACTAAACGTAAAAAGAGATGCCAAACATTTAATATATAATTTAAAAGAGTCTTACACAACAGTTAAAGAAGGCTCGAACAATTGGAAGTGCAAAGTTATCTAGAGTTTTCTGAACAAGACATTTTCAGAATCATTGAGTTACATATTTACCGTAAAAAAGAAACGTTACTGCGGCGGAGAAAAATGATAAGTGTGTTGATGATAAACCGGTTTAAATTTAAGTGGCCTCGACTTCCTTAAAAAAATGAAATATAATTGAACTTGAATATCCAACTGATTGAGTTATTTGTTATGATATTAAGATATCTCGTTAACTGCTTGTAGCAACTGACCAGGTCAAATACTAAACAAAATAACCGTTGGGAAAAATGTTTCCAGAAAATACTCGGTACAACAAAACGTGTTATTTGCTGATGATGTGACGCTTGAAATACTACTTTGTGTTTGGTCGATGTTTGAGATGCGCTCAGTTGTTTTAGTGCCAAAAACTTAAATTTTAAGACTATTAATAATTGGTTGCCGCACAGGAACGCACCGGCCAACCGACCTGAATCGAGTCCTGAAGCTGAGGTCCATGAGACGTACATTGACCTGATGTGTCGTTATGAACAAGACATGGTCGTGTACCGCTACCTCCGTGGTAACGAAAACTACCGACTGGAGGAAACCCTGGCAGTAAGTGTTATGTAGTTTCCCTTTTCCATTATAATCGGGTGTTTCATCCTTTGCAGTTAGGGGGTAACCCATAAAGTTTGAACGCTCAACATTGATCATCCAAACCTTACTGGTTACCCCCTCACTCATGTGTTCATTGCCGCACATTACTACCTTAATTACTCACGGCCAACTCCCATCTGGGCTTGTAACTCAGTTGGTGGAGCAACGGTGATCTGTTCCGGAGGTCGTGGGTTCGATTCCCTCCGGGGTAAGGGATATTTTCTCTTTCTTCGTGTGGGCCCATTTCCGTTCTAGGGATATTGTTCCAAAGGTATTACCTGGGACTTTTCAGTACAGCACTTAAATCACATTTAAATCATTAGATTTGTTGCATGCTCGGTTTTCATGTCCTTTAAGGCGATCCACGGCGGAAAAACACTTTCTCTCAAATAGAAGTTCGATATTATCGTAGTCCGTATTAGTATTTGAAAATCGATCTTTTTTGAGTTGGAATTTGCATCTTGCCGCCATCTTGAAATGTGACGTGCCAGGCTCCTCTCTTAGTATAGTGAAAAAATGAAAATAAACGATAGAGGGCCCTTCACTTTTCAAGGATTATCGTATGTACTACACAGGATATTCAAGTTCAAGAATTAGGTAAACCGATTCTTTTGAAGTCAGCTCTGTGAACAGAATTATCTATTTCAAACTGCCAGAACGGACTACTAAATGCAATACTAAAATTTATTTGAGAGCGAAAGTGACTTTCAGTGGAGGTTTCTTTAAATTATTTTATATATAAAGTTGTTGTATGTTGAACTGGTGGTAAGTCTAGGGATGTTTCACAACTTAGTTAAACTGCAATGGATTGACAAAACATTTTCACCCCATTTTTCAGATTGTACGACAATACAAGAATGCATACGCGACATCATATCTTCTTGAGAAAGCTGGCGATGTTGAGGGAGCATTCAAACTGCTACTTGAGGTCAGTTCTTATCATCAGGTATTCACTATTGAGAGCGAGACTCGAAGTGACGAGCGCTATCAGTTTTTCCGTGGGTAATCTCGATTCGTGTGACTTCTGTAGTTGTGAGTCGACTTTTAACAAGTCTATCTTCGCTGTTACTCCACATTTTTCTCACTTTGTTTAACTGTGTTGTTTAACTGTTGTGTGTACCACCGTTCTACGCTCTGTTCATACCTTTGCTTTATATTTTGCTGCCGTAAAAGAAAGTCTAACCTGGTTTCATAACTCCTCAACATACCAGATGTTACAAGAGAAAGTGAACCATCTTACAGCTGCCTTTGGTGACAACGAGGACACGGCATCCAACGGTGAGTGCCCGTAAAGTTGTGATATTGCCCCTTATTGAGTGCAATCAAACTTTTGAAGACCTCGAGGACTTGCAGTCTCCCACTAGACACAGATGTCAAAGCGTTCCCTTCCTCCGTACCCTACACACACAAACTTATTGTACACACTTGCACACATACACACGCAGCGGCCATCACCATCGCCGCTGTAGCATCAATTTGTGACCACTTATTTCATTTCTGGAAGGCCTTGTTGATATGTTAGGCAGAAAATTGAAATCTTAACAGCACTAAAGAAAATACATCTTATACTTACGTTTCAGGGATGCTGAAGAATTGGCCTGCATTTAACCTAAATTTATTCACCTCAATGGTTTGCGGCAGCTAGCGCTCCCAGTTCTCGAACCTTGCTGTCGAGTACGAACATCTGTTTGTAGCAGAGATGGCGGAACAGGGGGGGCGGCAAGGAGGGCCATAGTCCCCCCCCCCCCTCCCCTTCCCAAGCAAAAATCTGGGGGAGCTCCAGTGTCGAAAATATTGCAAGCGCAGCATAAAATTGGTTTGGCAAAATATTCAGTCTCGTGATCTTTTCACAAATCGTTTCATCAGGATCGCACTTGGCGAATTAATGTTCTTTGACTTGTTGTTTGATCAACTTTGCCTACTTATACATTGCCACAAACCAATTACGGACACGCTGGACACTGTTAAGACTGCAAAGAGGTTTGCTTGTGCTTACGAACTACGCAAATGGATATTTTGGAAATTCTGAGTAGGGGTATGCGCTTGGCTTGGTGTACGATGAGTCCCCCACTTCCAACACGCTTCACCGCCTCTGTGTAGCAATTCGTTCTCTTTGGGTCTCTTTCAGTCTGAGATTTCTCGTGCAAAGGCAGTATTCTGTAGTCTAGAGTTCCCTTCTGTCTTTGCATTATTGACAGTGTTTTGATATCTGATTAAGCTACAAGATTGACGTATCATGTTTCGTATTCTGCAGACACCAGGAAGTTTAAGAATGAGGTGGAAGCTGTGCTGTTGGTTGTCGTTCAGTTGTGTCAAAGAAATTCTGGGCGGTTTGATGAGGCTGATCGAGAGGTAAGTTAAAATTTGTACATAGCGATAATTGAGTTTTGTGTGTTTCACCATCTGGACTGGATGTCTTGTACACTTTTGCGAAGGAGTTTAGTAACTTAAAGGAACATGTGAAGACAAGAATTGACTGGGGAAATTTATTTTACTACAGTTTTATAAATATCAGTGAAAATGTTGTGATCTCGAGTAAATCCTACACGTATCGAAAGAATAAAATAAATTGCAGTAATGACAATATTCTGTATTTATGGTCAATTAGATTTCCCTCTTTACTGTAGAGAGAAAGTCCACTTCCATCCGTGCAACCCTTTCTTTTCTAAATGTACCGAAATTCTCATTACTTGTCTCCGTATATTTTCTATTAATAAGTTGTGAGAATTTTGCATTTCATCACAAATAGTTTGGAGCGGACGGTCAAATGCTTTATTTTCACAACCATTCAACCAATCGTATACCAGTACTGTTAGGAAAAGATAAATGTTGATAAACTTTCAGCATCTTAGCCAAATAAAGCTATCATTTGGTTATACTTAAATATTTTACAAGAGGAGATGCCAAGATTTAGTGTTTTGCCTTGACTGTGTCCATTTAAGTAACACGATACAAAATACGGGTACCTAGTAACTAGTAAATAGTTATCTTATTGTTTGTAACAATGTTATTTTTATTAAATAATTTTCACTCATTCGATTGTTTCCACCCTTGTTGTCTCCATTTAAAAATCTTAAATGTTCCTCTATTCCTAAATTTTGGAGACATTGATTTTCATTTAATGTTTTTAATCCTTCAGGCTCTGTGGTTTCCGCTGCTTGAGACGGTCATGGCGCCTCAGCGACTGTGTAAAAGCACAAACAGTAATTTTTTTATAAGTGAGTAAGGCCTTATTTCTGTTTACAAATGTGCTGCAATAACCACCTCACCTATAATGTTGTGCTTACTGCGGAACACGTGAGCAAATGGCCCCTACGTGACATGTTTTGTTGGCCAGCTTTGCTGCACACTTGTCAAAGGTTTCTAAATCGTAGAAGCAGAATAGCCTTTGATGATTTGTGTTGCTTGCAAGATGCTCGGTAACTTTAATTTTCGGTATTTTTTTGGTTTTCGAGCAACTTTCTGTTAACCCCTTCAGACCCAACCACGACCTATGATGTGTTTGACGCTACACTTAATTAATGTTGCTAAAATTAATATCATGGAGTGTTAATTTGCTATAACGAGGTACAGCTGTAGGTAATCGCTGAAACTGTACGCCCCCTAGCCTGCTAGCCGGCTCTCCTGTGGATTTATTCGGATATGTTTATTTTCGAGTTTCGAAAAGTTTCGAGGCGCGCCACAGGAATACCAAAACTCAAAAATAAACATATCCGAATAAATCCACAGGAGAGCCAGCTAGCAGGCTATACGCCCCCTTCCCTCCGTGATTTTCGGTATAGAGGATACTGGATAAAGAAGTTCAGTATTGTTGCAGTGTACTTGTACCAAAACTGATCCTATAGATGTAAGAGTCCTCGATGGCATCCTACTATCAGACACTAATACGACCTTTTGTACTTTAAGGTTTCAAGGATCTGACTCGTCACGTACTGAATAGCATGATGGGATACATTGCTTTGCCTGCCATATTGCAGAAAATAATACAGGTTTGGGCTTGGTTTGTTGTTCATAACCAAGAGGCTTTCCTAAGTTGAGAGTCAGATGATGTAATTAGGCAGTTAAACAGTTCATATGAAACCCATAATGCATCATTTTGATTTAAATTATCGGCAGTTTTGAACGTTCAGCAGGACACCCGCATTTGTTGCTTTTTACGACTCAGTTTCCAGTGATTTGTTGTTTGTTTTAATCAAAGGCAAAGCAACTTCGCCTTTTGACAGTAATTTTATGTTCTACTGACCCCTCCATGGCCAGAGGACCACTGCGAAGAAAAATCAGTTAATGTCTTCGGAAAGGTTACTGAAAACACGGTTTCAGGTAATTTCCAGCGATGTCGGCCAGACTGGTCAGATGGGAAGCGACCTGAGAACATTACTCTGCTCTAGCCTGTAATGTATATAGCATGGGTAAAAGTCCGGTATTTCTGTAAACCACTGTTTTGATTATTTACTTAGGACCCTCATTACAGCTCGGGGAAGTTTGGCGAAATAAAGGAACTCATACTGGGAATGCTCGACACTTACATGTATGAAAAGGTAGGTACACTATAACAGAAAAAGTTTTATACCCGCAATTTTTACCGGAACATTTATTGTGTTTTTTCGTGAGCAGAACTGCTTCAGCCGGTCAAACTTCCCCGAACCTTCAACTACCTCGAAACCTCAAAATTGCCTCCAACATACATCATTTCAGAAACTCTCCCAACATTTACTTCAAGGGCAAACTCTCCTCTTATCAGCCGCCATGAATTTGTCATTTGTATATATAAATGTTGTTTTTTAGTACCCTTTGTTAGTGTTGCCTTTTTGACATAAGTCTCGTTTCCTCTTCGTGTCACATCAATTAAACTGTTTTTTTTCTTTGTATGTATTTAACTGGATAATGTAGTGAAGGGAAAAAATTAATTTAAACTAAACTAAATAGAAACTATTCGGTTAAGACTTAAAAGAGTAGTACTTTAAATCTGAAATAATGTCGAAATTGATTTCTGCATTTGTAAAGGCAAAGCATTGTGATACTTTGTGTGTCAACATTTTGAGAAGAGCCTGATGCGCT
>JANSTQ010163378.1:0-10650 GCA_026167885.1 Bergia puertoricense
TTGTTCTACCTATACCAAATTGTCTAAACCTGCTACCAAAAAATGGGAGAAATTTTCATGTCATAGGCACTTTAAGAAAAGCCGAAACATTTGTTGGAAGTACAGTGAGTTAAGGGAGTCGTTTGGTTTTGCTGGATAAGAAGACAGCCAAGCCAAGTGATGTCCGAATTAACTATAGTTAGGAATTTTACTGGTATGGTTACACGAATACGAAAGTACGAATAGCCTCATATTAGTAGTTTTGAGACAAGGTTTCTAAAAACAGCTATCTTGTATACTTTTGCCTTAGCACCGAGTGCTGCCCCTGGCAACGTGCAAGGCCATAACACCAGTTCTACAAGTATCCAAGTGAGCTGGGCGGCTCCCAGTGCTGTTGACCAGAACGGAGTTCTGACTGAGTATACAGTATATTATCAAGCTGTTGGTGGTCACTTCAATGATGGCATAATGAAACAGCAGCAGGTTGCAGCTCCCTCGACTCAAGCATTGTTGACTGGACTGGAAGAGTACGTGGAATACAGAATGAATGTGTCGGCTTCAACTGCTGTTGGCGAGGGACCATTTAGTGCTTCCATTAATGTGAGAACAGCTGAAGCTGGTAAGATTGTCAGTGTTGAGAGTTGTTTTTTGTGTAGTAGAGAGTTTATAGAAAGGGATTGAAATGATTAAAAGGTGCAGTTTTATTCGGCTTGAAAGTGGTTGTGTGTAAGTCAAAGCTCTCCTGGGTTTGCTGTCGTCGAATTAGTTCTTCACATTACAAGATACGCTATCCGTTTGAATGCTTTCGTGGTGAGATTTTTGGGAGTTTGAATAATTAAGCATTATAGTGTAGAATGGTTGGTTTAAAATGGACAGTGACTAAAAACTGATTTAAATTTTGTTAGTCCCTAGTGCTGCACCGGGGAATGTTCAGGGGTACAATACGAGTTCAAGTAGTATCAGAGTGACCTGGGCCAATGTACCTGTTGCCCTTCAAAAGGGCATTGTCGTTTTATACCGTGTATCATACCAAGCCGTTGGTGGCAGCTTCACAGATGGCACAAAGAAAGATAAACATGTGCAAGGTGCTTCCAATCAAGCCGATTTGACTGGTCTTGAAGCAAATGTAGACTACAACATCACTGTGTCGGCTTCTACCAGTGCTGGAGAAGGACCGAGTAGTATTTCCGTTGTTGTGAGAACAGCCGAAGCTGGTAAGGCATTCGTTTTTGGTTTGTTTTGAGACTCATTTTTGTCCCTCAGCGTATTATATACGATACAGCTGATTTTCGTCTGTACTAAGTGTTTTCGAATTAGAAACACTCCCCCATATATTATCTGTGATCTCGAAACCATAAGAAGATAGCATTTTTGAAAGGTCGTAAAAAGCTGACACTTTTATTAGAAAAAAGGGTAAGTTATCTGACTTGTTTGAGAAAATTGCCAAGTGATATCTGAAAAAATTTATCTGTGTATGAAGTCCAATCGATATAGTCTGTTAAAACGTCTCTCAGCGCCAGGTTAGTAGGAATGTTTGTTGGTGTCCCCGTAAGATTTGTTGTTTGACTAGAAGGGTTATTGATTTTGTGAGTAAAGAAGAGTCTGTTGTTTGAAATTTTCATACTAAGTTTGTTTTAAGAGTCCTCATGTAAACTCTCGCTTTAGCGCCGAGCGCTTCCCCAGACAATGTGCAAGGCTATAATACCAGTTCTACAAGTATCCAAGTAAGCTGGGAGGCCCCCAGTGCTGTTGATCAAAACGGTGCTTTGACTGAGTACACAGTATATTATCAAGCTGTTGGTGGTCACTTCAATGATGGCATAATGAAACAGAAGCAGGTTGCAGCTCCCACGACCCAAGCAGTGTTGACTGGGCTAGAAGAGTACGTGGAATACAACATCAATGTGTCAGCTTCAACTGCTGTTGGCGAGGGACCAGTTAGTGCTTCCATTCACGTGAGGACAGCTGAAGCTGGTAAGACAGTCAGTGTAGCGAGAAGTTATTTCTCGTAAGAGAGATTTTACAGAGGGAGATTGAACCTATAAAACGTTTAACCTTTAGGTTTAAAAGTGATTGTGTGAAAATCAGAGTTGTCCTTGGATGTTTTTAAGTAATTATTGGTGATGAAAGTTCCAGCTAGCCTTGTGAGTGTACTTGTGATGGGACAACTGGGAGTTCGAATGATTAATTGTTTTAACGTAGGATGGTTGCTTGAAAAGAAACAGTCACTAAAAGTGATTTCGTTTTGTTAGCCCCTAGGTCTGCACCGGAGAATGTTCAAGGCTACAGTACCAGCTCAAGTAGTGTTAGAGTGACCTGGGCGAATGTAACTGCTGTCCATCAGAATGGTATTATCGTTTCATACCGTGTATCATACCAAGCCGTTGGTGGTAGCTTCAGAGATGGCGGAAAGAAAGACAAACAGGTGGCAGGTGCTTCCAATCAAGCCGACTTGACTGGTCTTGAAGCAAATGTAGATTACAACATCACTGTGTTGGCCTCTACCAGTGCTGGAGAAGGACCGAGTAGCAGCTCCATTGTGGTGAAAACAGCCGAAGCTGGTAAGTAATTGAGTTTTGGTTTCCTACTTTTTGTATTTGCGTATACATGTAAATGAGCTGGTGAATTGAGTGATCTTCTTTCGTGTTATTTTCTAAATTGAAACGTCCCTCCTCATTAGCTATGGTCTCAGAACAAAAGGAAGATAGCTTTTTCGAAAGTTCATTAAGAGCTTGCAGGTTTAATTGAAGGAGAGGTAGTTCAGAAACCCTGGTTGTCCGAGTGTTTACCAAAAATGCCAAGCGATGTCTGAATAAACGTTTTGGTGCGTGGAATCCACATAATAAGGTGATTTTAAGTGGCATTCAGCTTTAGGTGATTGTGAAATTATGTTCTTGTGTGCGTAAGATTTGTTATAATTTTCAAATTTACAGGATATTAATTGACGAAAAGCCTGCTTTTAGTAGATTTGAAAGAAAATGAGGTTGTAATAAAATTCTTGATTTAAATTTCGTTTTAGTGCCCAGCGCTGCCCCTGGTAACGTGCAAGGTCATAACACCAGTTCCACAAGTATCCAAGTAAGATGGGAGGCTCCAACTGCTGTTGGGCAGAATGGTGCTTTGACTGAGTACACAGTATATTATCAAGCTGTTGGTGGTTACTTCAACGATAGCGCATTCAAACAGCAAAAGGTTGGAGCTTCCTTCAATCAAGTAAATTTGACTGGGCTAGAAGAGTACGTGGAATACAACATCAATGTGTCGGCTTCAACTGCTGTTGGCGAGGGACCAGTTAGCGCTTCCATTATTGTGCGAACAGCAGAAGCTGGTAAGACAATCAGGGTTAAGAATAGCTGTTTTTCGTAGACTATATTTTAAGGGAGATTGAAGCGACTGAAATTTGCGGTCTTCTTTGCTTCACAAAGTTGTAGGATTGGTTTTATGTAATTAATAACTGGTAGTGATGAGGTTTCCTAGCCATGTGAAATTTAGATTAGGCAGCTAATCATCGAATAGTCGGTTGAAAAGAAACTGTAATTGATAGATGATTTGGATTTGTTAGTCCCTAGTGGTGCACCGGAGAATGTTCAAGGCTCTAGCATCAGTTCAAGTAGTATCAGAGTCACCTGGGCGAGTGTGGCTGCTCTCCATCAGAATGGTATTATCGTTTCATACCGAGTATCATACCGAGCCGTTGGTGGTAGCTTCACAGATGCCGCGAAGAAAGACAAACGGATAGCAGGTGCTTCCAATCAGGCCGACTTGACTGGTCTTGAAGCAAATGTAGATTACAACATCACTGTGTTGGCTTCTACCAGTGCTGGAGAAGGACCAAGTAGCATATATATTGTCGTGAATACAGCTGAAGCTGGTAAGACATTCAGTTTTGCTTTTAATTGATACTTCTTGTTTTCTTTCATCCTTTTCGTCTGCATAAAGTTGATTTGAAATAGAAACATTTCCTTATTAGGTATGGTCTTGGTGGAAAAAGGAAGTTTCCTTTTTGGATAAATAAGGAAAAGTAGAATTTTTCTTTAGAATCAGAGTGAGCATAAGGAAATGTGTTGGTTATGCTAGCTGAGAAAAAATCTAAGTAATATACGAATAAACTTTCTCGTACTTGCAATCCCTATGATGAGATATTTTAAGTGGCTTTTTGACGTCTTGTTATTATGAGAGTAATTGCTCTTGTAAGCGTAAAATTTGGTGTTTAGCTGGGACATATTGTGGAAGCTTACGTCTACGCAGATTTGAAACGTACGTTTGTGACAAAAGTCCTACTGTATATTTTTGCATTAGCGCCTAGCGCTGCTCCTGGCAACGTGAAAGGTCATAATACCAGTTCCACAAGCATCCAAGTGAGCTGGGACCCTCCCAGTGCTATTGATCAGAATGGTAATCTAACTGAGTACACGGTATATTATCAAGCTATTGGTAGTCACTTCAATGACGGCACAGTGAAACAGCAGAAGGTTGAAGTTCCCTTGACTGAAGTAGTATTGACTGGGCTAGAAGAGTACGTGGAATACAACATCAGTGTGTCGGCTTCAACTGCTGTTGGCGAGGGACCAGTTAGTGCCAACATTATTGTGGGAACTGCTGAAGCAGGTAACAAGCCGAGTGTTTTTATTGTTTCGAGTACTTTTATTGTTTCGAGGTGTTTGGAACGGTCCTTCAAACACGATGTACGAGTTTTTGAAATACTTCTCGAATGAAAGAATGAATGAGTGCCTTATGAATATGTTGATTAAAAATATTTATCCCATGGCTTTGAAATTGGTTCAAACTCTGAAACGCGTGTTTGACACAGTTTCAAGACTCGTCCACCTGACCAAATGTGGTGCGCTGATTGGCCGGAAATGAGATGAGTAACTAATGGTTTTGAGAAAGAACTTTCGAAATTTTCACATTTTTTTTGTGTAGTTGTTAAATACTTTGTTGAATGAGATGTAGAGGTGCAGGGGAAAAGGTGAGAAGAATTTGTTACAGTTTGTTTTCTCAGTGGTTTTATCTTTGTCCTGCATTACCTGGCGAATTTTTGAGTATGTATCTGTTTGAGTTCCGTTTTCTGCTAATTAAAGGCGTTCTGGTTATTTTTGTTTCGTTTGAAAAGAGTGGCTCACTTTTGCTGAAAAGGGTGACAACGTTTTGATTTGGCATATGTTAACGTGTTGAATATTTATTAAAAAGCGAACATTCCTGGGCTGACTGATTCAATATTGTGGCGTTTTGCAAAAACTTGGTTCGAATTTAAAACCAAACAACCAAAGTCTTAGTAGTTTTGGATTGGACTTGTGAAATTCTCCGAACGTTTTCGGTTTAAAACCATCATCAGGGAGTAAAAGGCCTTTTACTCCCTGATGATGGTTTTAAACCGAAAACGTTCGGAGAATTTCACAAGTCCAATCCAAAA
Organism: Bergia puertoricense; assembly: GCA_026167885.1. Classification (NCBI taxonomy): domain Eukaryota; kingdom Metazoa; phylum Cnidaria; class Anthozoa; order Zoantharia; family Parazoanthidae; genus Bergia; species Bergia puertoricense. The sequence goes on from JANSTQ010163378.1 coordinate 5,393, forward strand.
CTACTAAGACTTTGGTTGTTTGGTTTTAAATTCGAACCAAGTTTTTGCAAAACGCCACAATATTGAATCAGTCAGCCCAGGAATGTTCGCTTTTTAATAAATATTCAACACGTTAACATATGCCAAATCAAAACGTTGTCACCCTTTTCAGCAAAAGTGAGCCACTCTTTTCAAACGAAACAAAAATAACCAGAACGCCTTTAATTAGCAGAAAACGGAACTCAAACAGATACATACTCAAAAATTCGCCAGGTAATGCAGGACAAAGATAAAACCACTGAGAAAACAAACTGTAACAAATTCTTCTCACCTTTTCCCCTGCACCTCTACATCTCATTCAACAAAGTATTTAACAACTACACAAAAAAAATGTGAAAATTTCGAAAGTTCTTTCTCAAAACCATTAGTTACTCATCTCATTTCCGGCCAATCAGCGCACCACATTTGGTCAGGTGGACGAGTCTTGAAACTGTGTCAAACACGCGTTTCAGAGTTTGAACCAATTTCAAAGCCATGGGATAAATATTTTTAATCAACATATTCATAAGGCACTCATTCATTCTTTCATTCGAGAAGTATTTCAAAAACTCGTACATCGTGTTTGAAGGACCGTTCCAAACACCTCGAAACAATAAAAGTACTCGAAACAATAAAAACACTCGGCTTGTTACCTGCTTCAGCAGTTCCCACAATAATGTTGGCACTAACTGGTCCCTCGCCAACAGCAGTTGAAGCCGACACACTGATGTTGTATTCCACGTACTCTTCTAGCCCAGTCAATACTACTTCAGTCAAGGGAACTTCAACCTTCTGCTGTTTCACTGTGCCGTCATTGAAGTGACTACCAATAGCTTGATAATATACCGTGTACTCAGTTAGATTACCATTCTGATCAATAGCACTGGGAGGGTCCCAGCTCACTTGGATGCTTGTGGAACTGGTATTATGACCTTTCACGTTGCCAGGAGCAGCGCTAGGCGCTAATGCAAAAATATACAGTAGGACTTTTGTCACAAACGTACGTTTCAAATCTGCGTAGACGTAAGCTTCCACAATATGTCCCAGCTAAACACCAAATTTTACGCTTACAAGAGCAATTACTCTCATAATAACAAGACGTCAAAAAGCCACTTAAAATATCTCATCATAGGGATTGCAAGTACGAGAAAGTTTATTCGTATATTACTTAGATTTTTTCTCAGCTAGCATAACCAACACATTTCCTTATGCTCACTCTGATTCTAAAGAAAAATTCTACTTTTCCTTATTTATCCAAAAAGGAAACTTCCTTTTTCCACCAAGACCATACCTAATAAGGAAATGTTTCTATTTCAAATCAACTTTATGCAGACGAAAAGGATGAAAGAAAACAAGAAGTATCAATTAAAAGCAAAACTGAATGTCTTACCAGCTTCAGCTGTATTCACGACAATATATATGCTACTTGGTCCTTCTCCAGCACTGGTAGAAGCCAACACAGTGATGTTGTAATCTACATTTGCTTCAAGACCAGTCAAGTCGGCCTGATTGGAAGCACCTGCTATCCGTTTGTCTTTCTTCGCGGCATCTGTGAAGCTACCACCAACGGCTCGGTATGATACTCGGTATGAAACGATAATACCATTCTGATGGAGAGCAGCCACACTCGCCCAGGTGACTCTGATACTACTTGAACTGATGCTAGAGCCTTGAACATTCTCCGGTGCACCACTAGGGACTAACAAATCCAAATCATCTATCAATTACAGTTTCTTTTCAACCGACTATTCGATGATTAGCTGCCTAATCTAAATTTCACATGGCTAGGAAACCTCATCACTACCAGTTATTAATTACATAAAACCAATCCTACAACTTTGTGAAGCAAAGAAGACCGCAAATTTCAGTCGCTTCAATCTCCCTTAAAATATAGTCTACGAAAAACAGCTATTCTTAACCCTGATTGTCTTACCAGCTTCTGCTGTTCGCACAATAATGGAAGCGCTAACTGGTCCCTCGCCAACAGCAGTTGAAGCCGACACATTGATGTTGTATTCCACGTACTCTTCTAGCCCAGTCAAATTTACTTGATTGAAGGAAGCTCCAACCTTTTGCTGTTTGAATGCGCTATCGTTGAAGTAACCACCAACAGCTTGATAATATACTGTGTACTCAGTCAAAGCACCATTCTGCCCAACAGCAGTTGGAGCCTCCCATCTTACTTGGATACTTGTGGAACTGGTGTTATGACCTTGCACGTTACCAGGGGCAGCGCTGGGCACTAAAACGAAATTTAAATCAAGAATTTTATTACAACCTCATTTTCTTTCAAATCTACTAAAAGCAGGCTTTTCGTCAATTAATATCCTGTAAATTTGAAAATTATAACAAATCTTACGCACACAAGAACATAATTTCACAATCACCTAAAGCTGAATGCCACTTAAAATCACCTTATTATGTGGATTCCACGCACCAAAACGTTTATTCAGACATCGCTTGGCATTTTTGGTAAACACTCGGACAACCAGGGTTTCTGAACTACCTCTCCTTCAATTAAACCTGCAAGCTCTTAATGAACTTTCGAAAAAGCTATCTTCCTTTTGTTCTGAGACCATAGCTAATGAGGAGGGACGTTTCAATTTAGAAAATAACACGAAAGAAGATCACTCAATTCACCAGCTCATTTACATGTATACGCAAATACAAAAAGTAGGAAACCAAAACTCAATTACTTACCAGCTTCGGCTGTTTTCACCACAATGGAGCTGCTACTCGGTCCTTCTCCAGCACTGGTAGAGGCCAACACAGTGATGTTGTAATCTACATTTGCTTCAAGACCAGTCAAGTCGGCTTGATTGGAAGCACCTGCCACCTGTTTGTCTTTCTTTCCGCCATCTCTGAAGCTACCACCAACGGCTTGGTATGATACACGGTATGAAACGATAATACCATTCTGATGGACAGCAGTTACATTCGCCCAGGTCACTCTAACACTACTTGAGCTGGTACTGTAGCCTTGAACATTCTCCGGTGCAGACCTAGGGGCTAACAAAACGAAATCACTTTTAGTGACTGTTTCTTTTCAAGCAACCATCCTACGTTAAAACAATTAATCATTCGAACTCCCAGTTGTCCCATCACAAGTACACTCACAAGGCTAGCTGGAACTTTCATCACCAATAATTACTTAAAAACATCCAAGGACAACTCTGATTTTCACACAATCACTTTTAAACCTAAAGGTTAAACGTTTTATAGGTTCAATCTCCCTCTGTAAAATCTCTCTTACGAGAAATAACTTCTCGCTACACTGACTGTCTTACCAGCTTCAGCTGTCCTCACGTGAATGGAAGCACTAACTGGTCCCTCGCCAACAGCAGTTGAAGCTGACACATTGATGTTGTATTCCACGTACTCTTCTAGCCCAGTCAACACTGCTTGGGTCGTGGGAGCTGCAACCTGCTTCTGTTTCATTATGCCATCATTGAAGTGACCACCAACAGCTTGATAATATACTGTGTACTCAGTCAAAGCACCGTTTTGATCAACAGCACTGGGGGCCTCCCAGCTTACTTGGATACTTGTAGAACTGGTATTATAGCCTTGCACATTGTCTGGGGAAGCGCTCGGCGCTAAAGCGAGAGTTTACATGAGGACTCTTAAAACAAACTTAGTATGAAAATTTCAAACAACAGACTCTTCTTTACTCACAAAATCAATAACCCTTCTAGTCAAACAACAAATCTTACGGGGACACCAACAAACATTCCTACTAACCTGGCGCTGAGAGACGTTTTAACAGACTATATCGATTGGACTTCATACACAGATAAATTTTTTCAGATATCACTTGGCAATTTTCTCAAACAAGTCAGATAACTTACCCTTTTTTCTAATAAAAGTGTCAGCTTTTTACGACCTTTCAAAAATGCTATCTTCTTATGGTTTCGAGATCACAGATAATATATGGGGGAGTGTTTCTAATTCGAAAACACTTAGTACAGACGAAAATCAGCTGTATCGTATATAATACGCTGAGGGACAAAAATGAGTCTCAAAACAAACCAAAAACGAATGCCTTACCAGCTTCGGCTGTTCTCACAACAACGGAAATACTACTCGGTCCTTCTCCAGCACTGGTAGAAGCCGACACAGTGATGTTGTAGTCTACATTTGCTTCAAGACCAGTCAAATCGGCTTGATTGGAAGCACCTTGCACATGTTTATCTTTCTTTGTGCCATCTGTGAAGCTGCCACCAACGGCTTGGTATGATACACGGTATAAAACGACAATGCCCTTTTGAAGGGCAACAGGTACATTGGCCCAGGTCACTCTGATACTACTTGAACTCGTATTGTACCCCTGAACATTCCCCGGTGCAGCACTAGGGACTAACAAAATTTAAATCAGTTTTTAGTCACTGTCCATTTTAAACCAACCATTCTACACTATAATGCTTAATTATTCAAACTCCCAAAAATCTCACCACGAAAGCATTCAAACGGATAGCGTATCTTGTAATGTGAAGAACTAATTCGACGACAGCAAACCCAGGAGAGCTTTGACTTACACACAACCACTTTCAAGCCGAATAAAACTGCACCTTTTAATCATTTCAATCCCTTTCTATAAACTCTCTACTACACAAAAAACAACTCTCAACACTGACAATCTTACCAGCTTCAGCTGTTCTCACATTAATGGAAGCACTAAATGGTCCCTCGCCAACAGCAGTTGAAGCCGACACATTCATTCTGTATTCCACGTACTCTTCCAGTCCAGTCAACAATGCTTGAGTCGAGGGAGCTGCAACCTGCTGCTGTTTCATTATGCCATCATTGAAGTGACCACCAACAGCTTGATAATATACTGTATACTCAGTCAGAACTCCGTTCTGGTCAACAGCACTGGGAGCCGCCCAGCTCACTTGGATACTTGTAGAACTGGTGTTATGGCCTTGCACGTTGCCAGGGGCAGCACTCGGTGCTAAGGCAAAAGTATACAAGATAGCTGTTTTTAGAAACCTTGTCTCAAAACTACTAATATGAGGCTATTCGTACTTTCGTATTCGTGTAACCATACCAGTAAAATTCCTAACTATAGTTAATTCGGACATCACTTGGCTTGGCTGTCTTCTTATCCAGCAAAACCAAACGACTCCCTTAACTCACTGTACTTCCAACAAATGTTTCGGCTTTTCTTAAAGTGCCTATGACATGAAAATTTCTCCCATTTTTTGGTAGCAGGTTTAGACAATTTGGTATAGGTAGAACAA
>JANSTQ010163389.1:0-10650 GCA_026167885.1 Bergia puertoricense
AAAACTATGAAGAACCTGAAGGTTGTGAGCTTCTGCCACTTTATTGCTGACCTGTTTCAAGTGTTATCAGATTTGAGCAAGACACTTCAGAAGAATGACCTCATTCTACCGATGGCTATTACTGCTGTGAAAAGAAGAATAGAGTAAGTGGAGAATCTTCTGGTGCGTCCCAAGAGCAACGGGCACTTGAGTCGGTTTCTTTCAGCTGTGCATGACAGGTGCATGACCATGTGCACGATAATGCGCAAGACAGTGATGGTCATTCTGATGATGCAGATGAAGGTAGGCATATATCAGTTAAGTTTCAGGTAAGAAAAATACTGAAAACTACGACTATTGGTGAGTTTTACCCAGTCCTGTTTAAATATGGCTATGGAAACAAAATGGATGTTCTATTTCAATTTTAGGGAATTGCATTGAATGGTGCCACCAGAGAGCTCGCCCAGGAGACAATACGCTTTGCCAGCCTTGCGAGGCACATGAGACAAACAGTAGAAATGACATTCTGGGAAGTTAGGCGACTGATGCAGGCACTGCTATAGCTAGGAGAAACTGGCCAAGAACGGTGTGCTCCGGAAACGATGGGTTGCTTTAGCCTCATCTTCAACCACGACTCTTGGCCAGAGACCTCCGGAGAACTTCAGTGGTTGCTGGAAAGAAAGAAAGAAAGAAAGAAAGAAAGAAAGAAAGAAAAAACGAGCTTTCCTGCTTTCTTACTATGGACCGGTACTTAGGTTCTATAACTTCAGTGTTTAATAAACAATACCGATATTATTATAGCGAGTGTATAAAGGTATTCCCCAAAGTAAAAGCAGTAAGTTGTATCTAAATAAAACTTGATTCAAAGCTGTCTCTGTCGAAATTTATTTAAAATAATATAACATAGTTTATGGTTAACTTATTTCTTCTGTTAACTTATGTTGAATGATTTGCCTAACTTTTAGAAATGCTGTTCTTAATTACTGTGCATGCAAAGCAAAGATGACAAAAGATAAATGTTTTGAAGTATAAACTGTATGTGGAAAGTTTGTTGTGCGCCTTACATGTTCAGCTGTGCGCCTGACATTTTAACCTGTGCGCCCAAAATTTAGGAAATGCGCCTAAAATTTGAGAACTACTCGCACAAGTGCGCCTAGAAAAAATGATGAAATTTCTGCCCGGTAACAGAAGTTTCCTAAACTGATATCTATTTCTCATCACAGCACGAGAGGGTCCAAATATATGTGAGCAAACTGCGACCAACCACTGTGACGGTGTTCATTTCAGTTGTGCCACTGTTTAAAAATACAGTTTTCCATTCACTTAATTCTGACAGCTGTGGAGAAAGGATGCTTCACTGACGCAAGCATTGTTCCAAGCCAGCAGTTTTCTTAATAACAGGAAAACAACAACAAAAAGCTGAAAGGCGTCCTTCAGACTGGCTTTTAGAACAGCAAACTCTTGTTTGTCGACGTAATAATCGCCACTAATGCACGCAAAGGCCTGCAAATTAACATAACGGAGAGATATCCTCCCATTCTACTGAATAATTCCCACCACAGCCGACATTCATAATCGTTATGTTAATAAATTTTTCAGGCCCGAAAATAATAACTGTTGAAATATTTAATTTATGGATTCAAAGGATGGCTCAATATTTATATGCAGCCACGAATACGGAAATTATTAAATATCATGCGTTCTGTGTCTTTTTCTGTCTCAGTTTCCTTGTAACTGTACGGACGTGTTGAATACAACCAATCAGAAGATGTTAGAAACTGCCAGTCATTACCGAAATGAACCAATCAAGTAACACGATTCATTTCAGTAGTATAATAAGTATCAACGAGCTACTCAGGCCGCAGCCCAGTGGAAGAATTCAACGGTTAGACAACGTCGGCTTTTTTTCAATAGAACCAACAAGTGTTTCTCCCATACGAACTCTTAGACATAACAAAAGACTGTTTGAGCTTATAGCTAAAGTTCAACTTTACTCATCATGTGGACAGAAGGCTGTAATGTCACCATGCTGATTTGGTAATTCTAGTCTTGACTACAGTGTGTTAGAGAATAAGTGTAGAAACAACACACGCGGGTAAGACGGGTTCAGTCAACAAGGAAATATGTTTGTGCATCCTCGAATACCGCAAAACTAGAACATCCGCGCACTATTCCTGTCGGAGCAGCAACACTGAGAAATTATACCAGAATATTAAATAATTTAATTATCTCCTTTCTGGTATTTCACAGAACTCAATAAGAGAGGTACATGAATACACACAAGACCTGCCAACGTTGTTTCTTGGTAGCTGAACAGTTCCAACAAGAAGGTTAGATACCAATATTACAGAAGTTGAACCCTCAAACACCGGGACCCAACAAGCAGATACAAATATCTACCACTTTGTTGATTTTGAACAGAGACTGGTACCTTGATACCTGTTTATTGCGCAGACTGGCATATTAGAGAGACAAACAAACACGATTCTGCTCTGTCCCCAAAACATGGGAAACACAAGTAATGAGACTGGTCCAGAACAAAGATGTCACAAGTACTCTTCTACGATATATCGACCAGGAGGAGTGAAAGAGACTTTAGTTGTGGTGAATGTAATTTGTGCTGTCGCTACAATTTTCCTTAATTCCATGATCTGTGCAGCAGTGTACAAAGTCAAGACATTACGTACACCTTCAAACATCATACTGTTCAGTTTAAGCGTCGCTAATCTTTTCGTGTCCGCTGACTTTGTGTCCCAGATCGTGTTCTTAATTTTAGATGACGATGCCAGATACAAACCATGTAAGATAATGAATATATATCACAATATCACAGTGACTATCATTATACTTCATTTAACTGCTCTAAGCATTGAAAGACTTGTTGCAGTTCAGTGGCATATACGTTACCGAACTGTCGTGACCTGCAAGCGGATGTTGACTTGCGTGACGGCATTGTGGATCTTGGGAGTATCTTCACAATTGCTGCTCAGACTTCCAGTCAAAGGCGATCAGCATAAAGAAATGGCGGTCTTTTACAAGTTCACCATTGGCTGCTCACGCCCAAAAGCGACTTATAATCACGAATGGATGCGTAAAATAAAATGGAACAATTACAGGAATAAAGAAGCAGTATTAAGGACAGCACAAACGTTCGTGGTGACGGTTTTGAGTGTAAACTTTGCCCTACCATTTACTATAATCGCTGCTTCATACGCGGTGATTCTGAATACCTCGATAAGCACTTCAAACAAATAAAAGCGCAACAAGTCTTACGCATTGCTGGAAAAACCATAGAAATACGCGCGGCCTATACAATAGCTATTATAGTTGTAAGTTCCCTGGTCTGTTTTACTCCAATGTTCGTAGTCTCGTTAGTAAAAGTTTACACCCGACCGCGCTGGGAAAAATACTTTGCTGTGAAGATACTATCGAATCACTTTCTGCGGTCCTCAACCCTTTGATATACGCAGGGCGTAACCAAGAATTCCGATCCGCATTTAGGAAGATTTTGGGGCTCAAATCAAGAGAGAATTAGAAGAACAATGCTTTTCTCAACCGTATGCAAAAACGGCCAAGAAGAGACAATGTTTCATTAGTGGAGTTCGCAGAAGTGGAGCAGAATAAGCAAGATACCACAGTAGATTCCGGCAAACAGGAATCAACCTGTGTATAAGACGTACGAACGGAAAACAAACGATGCAACATCTTGTTTTTAACGGTTTCTGCTCAGAGAAGGATGTACTCGAGCTTGGCTGGCTTCCTACGTTAGAGAGTACGCAGTTTAACATTTTAAAACTTGTGCACAAAGCTCTCTTCAGTGAATCATGGCCTGACTACCTGAGAGTCACAAGGCATAACCCTGGCCGCCAACTGCACTCTTCTCAGGCTCCTACTATTCAAATTCCACTCGAGAGAGGAACTTTCCAAGACTCTGCCGCCAGACTATTCAACGAACTGTCCGCAGGTATGCGGTCATGTATTGACTTTCACACATTTAAAAGAGACATGCTATTTTACGCGCCAGGTATAGCCAATGCCTCAATTAGTAATTAATTTTGACCAATTCGGATGACACAGACCAGTATATAGGCCTAAGATTTCACACATACATAATTATAGTTACTTATAGTTAGGATTAATTGTAGTTTTAACTAGCAGTTGTATAGCTACTATGAACAGAGGCTGCTAATAAACCTTTAGTGTTGTTATTATTATTATTATTAATTATTACATGACAATTTCCGTCGTGTTTTGCTGATCCCGATGCTGAACCGGCGAGACTTTGGACAAGATGAAATCGTCCGGAAAGAACTCATTCTGCGCCAAAATATTGTAAACACCCCATTTAAACGAACGTTTGAATAACTAAGCAGGACTAAAGTACAGTTTTACTTATCTGAGAAAATATTCTCCTACATGTAAGTGATAATATCATTATTAAACAGTAATAGTTATACATAGATCTACAGCTCACTTTACAGAATATAAACTGCCTTTTTATGAAACGGTATTGATGAAACAGTTTAATTTTTATCGTTGCTGCATACGAATAAAATACAAAGTAGTAGTTAGACGGAATTATCCTTAGTGCACGATGCGGATAAGAAATGAGAGAGTACGTGTACATTGTACTTCAATTCAGTTTTTGAATGACACATTAAAAGCATTTTTAATTAGATACAATTATCTTTAGTGCACGATGCGGATAAGAAATGAGAGACTACGTCAATTTTTAAAGAACTTTTAATTATGGCAGCCAGAGGGGTTTTACTCGCTCTGTACTTTTTCTGTATTTTTCTTTATTTTTCGCTTTCTTCAAAGTGGATTACTCGGAACATTCAGACAGGCCAGACGGGCCGGTGCGGCTTCGTCAAATCTACCGGCCCGAGGAGAAACTTAGCGGCCACGAGTCGTCGGACCAACATTAGTTTCCATCCCTGTACAACAAACTGATAAGTTGCGAAGACAGAAACCTATGCAGCAGTTATCTAAAATCGTGAACTGACTTTTAGCTTGATATCGTCTGACGTAAAGATTTTACGCAACTAGCTCCAGAAAATACCTCACAAATAATTTTCAATGTCAGAAACTAAAGACAAATTCAGAGAACAAAAAAGCCAGCGAAAAGCTTGCAAACGGGCATATCTGGAAGAAGAGAGCGAAGCATTTTGAGGAAGTTTATCACAAAGGCTTGAAGAATGAGTGTAAGCAGTGGGTGGAAAAGTCCTATAAACTGTTAATGGCGTACTTTAATGGCACTTCCCATTAGAACTTCCTTACAAAACAAAAATAACGTTACAAAGACAAAAATTGGACGAAAGAAAAACGCATTATGTAAACAGGACTTATGTTTCATTCTAAGCAGTTATAGCGGGTTTTTTTTCACCTTTTCATTATTATAATTTTACTATATATTCTAATTCACACATTCTTCAGAACAACTATAAATCGAGCTTTTTGGTTTTTATCTTATACACAGTCTATCTCTAAATTAGATATCTAGTATCATAACCTCTTTCCGAATACTATCTGGTAAGTAGTTTTGGCTAAAAAGGCTTGTTACAAATTGGTCAATTATATTTATGAGTTTCCTGTACGATCACATTTCATTTAAAACATAGGACAAAGATAATTTATTTACATATTGCTGAGTCTGTATTTGCGAAAAGACCACGTTTTCAGGCAGTTAAATGTGGAAATTATCCTTACAGACTTCGACTTTTTCGGGTTACTGAAACAGTCTTCTATATTAAACCTCAAGCAGTTAAAACTCAAAGTCAAACAAGTGTCAGTTTTCCGTTTCAAAGAAATGTCCATGTTATCAAGAGTTTGGGACGAATCTCAGCTGTCTTTTTATCAAATGTGACTGTGTTATTGAGTTGTCCGTTAAGTGGTAGTTGAATGGAAATCATTAATTCTATTTTCGACAAATAAAATTTTCAAATGATTTTCTTGCCAATCAAACTATAACATCATCTACAAACCAAGGAATGACGTCATTACATTTTTTGGCGACACTGAATACTGCAGTAAACTGCTACCAAATTACGTCACATTTCAAGATGCCTTCAACGCAGGAATTTAAACTAATAAATATAATAGTTAAACTGAATCGCTTGACGTCAGCTCTGTGGACAGAATTGTTAATTTTTTGACTATCAATTCGGACTAAGACAATATCCAAGTTTCATTTGCGAGCAAAAGTATTTGTCAGCAAACGAAACGAAATCGAAATGACACCCATTTGCACAAGAACGACATTACACGTCAAACGATTTCAGTCTTCCTGAATATGAAGAAAATGTGTTTTCTCTATACCTTTTATCAGCTTTCATTGTGAACCGCTTCACATCTCGAACCGGCTTTATCAAGGCCTGAAAAAGATGGACACCATGAATATGCAATGTTTGTAAATAGAGCTTGATAAATGTTTTAGAGGCAGTTTCACGCTTCTTCCATACAAAATTCTGCTCTCCAAAGTTACTTCCTTTAGGCCAAGTAAAAATAAAAACGTTGATGTCCCTGCCCGACCATTCAAAAAGCCCCCGACTCAATTTTTTTTAATTTTTAATTTTTAATTTTCATAGATTTTCTTTAAAAATATTTTAGTGATATTGTACGACTGAAAAAATTGGTAAAAGTCAGAATTACTCGTCCAAGAACTAGACAATTATTTAATCATTAATATGTTGGACTCCACAAAACAAAAAAAAACCCTCCCTACCGAACATAATTTTTTTTGAAAAAAGGGCGCTAACCAACTTTTATTTTTTACATTGCTTTTATTCTTTCATCAAAGTGTATTGACAAGGGCAATTTAGTAAGACATAAAAACTCTTTAACAAAAAGATTTCTCAACAGATTGGTGAAGATCAATCATTTTCAGTTGGTGGTTTATTACGTTGGCAAATAATTTATTCTTCAGGCAAATACTAAATTCACTTCAGCACTCATAACTATAATCTGCTTTCATTGTTTTTAACTAAGCAAAATTATGCCATCTGTTTAAGGTTACGGTTCACTTTGAGTGGTGTTTTCAGTGAATGGTGTACATCTCTGTTGTTGAATATCGGAACCCCATAAACCTATATATCACTTGAAAGCTTGTAAAATTTTCTAAATCATGAGTTGGTTTATGTTTTAAAATTAGGAATATTTAATAAATGCTACCACTGTTTTTACTGACGGTTATTCTCCTTTTCTTGAGTTCCAACTCAACTAATTTTCAACCAATTACTTTGAAATTTGGCATTTTGAGATATTAACAATCACATTCCATAAACGTGCCAGGGATTTTTTAAATAATGGTTTGCTATAGTTTGAGAGCTGAAAGTGTAAAATAACAGTATTACAATCGAAATAACTGGCATTTTTTTGCGATAACTTTAAAAGCTTACTAAGTTTCAAAAATCTCTGGCAAGTTTTTGGACTTTGATTGTTAATCTCTCAAAATGCGAAAATTCAAAGTTATATTGCCTGAACATTTGCCTAGTCACTTGCCTAGTTCGAACTCAAGAAACGGAGCATAAAGGATTGAAAAATGGCGTTCTTTTGTGGTTCATATTTTCAAATTAATTTCAAATTTTAAAAAATAAGGCAGCTCATGATTTAGCGAGTTTTGTAAGCTTTCCTGACTCAGCAAAAAGGTGTACATGGAAAACAATCGTTTTAGGAAATTTCTCCATGCTCCAACAATTTTGTATATGCTACAATCTACGCCAAAATTGTTGGGACACATATGCCTCAAAATCCCCTTCCCCCTCTACAATGTTGGTCGATTTATTTTTGTCAGGAGTGAGTCAAACAAAGTAAGTTCCAACATTGTATGGGGAAGGTGGTGGGAGCGGACCATGTCCCAAGCAATTTTGGCGTAGATTGTCTGAGAGTTATTTGTAAAATGTGACACCCCAGAAAATTATGACGTAAATGAGTGTTGGCGTTACCGAAATAGACGACCGTACTCGCGCCCGTGTTTTCTTTCTGAGACATGTGTAGGGTTTTTCAGTATGTGAGGTTTCGCGAATATGTCATGTTTCTCGTAGCAGTGTATGGAGAATTGGAAGAGAGGACAGCCGAAGAAAGTTAGCGCTACGTTCAAAAAAACAAGCCGGTTTGGCTAGGAGAGGCAGGTCAAGTAAGCTAACAGATAGAATGAAACGCTATATTTATATTGCGAGAAGACGAAGGAACATTTCATATCAAAAGACTGATGGAAAAATCTGGTATAAGTCCAAGAGAAGTGTCCATCAGAACCATAAACCGTTTTCTGAATGATGAAAAATATATATATTTCCTGCAAGAAAGGACTGCTTACAAAAAAAAGATTTAGAGGACAGAGTGGCATTTGCGAACCGCTTAAAGTTTTAAAACTGGAAATAAATTATGTAAACAGACAGTGTATTAGTATTAATATGAGCAAGTTTGCTCGAGATATAGCTCCAGGATACGGCGGAGAAAGAACAAATTAGTATTAGTCTCAGTTTTACGTCGATCTGATACTGTGTGGCAAATCTCCTTACTTGACTTTATAGCATTACTATAAGTATGTTTGGGAGAATTTCGCAATATATCAATATTTCATCATATTATGATGTTTGTCTTGTATATGGGCAATTAAACTAATTCAATTTTATATGTGGACTGTACTGCAAAGCTCCGACGAGTGAAAAATAGTTAAAGGAGAGCGATTGAAACATTAAATCTTCTAAAAAACGTGTTGCTTTCGCGAGAGTTGTGCTCACGCAACCACTATTATTCAATACTTATTGATCAGGTGATTCTGAACTGGAATCCATATTTTCTGGTGAGCACATAGTTCTCCTAGCAGTCCAGAACTTCGTCCCCTACCAATTTACCGGAGCTGACGGATAGTCACGTAGACGCAAATGAATGCCATTACGGAAAGTTTCTTACTTATACAGAAAAAGCCAGTCTGGCCAGAAATTGTAAAATGGAGGAAGTGGTATAAAACGATGCCAGTCGAAGACAGACCAAGGCCAGCCAACTTAGCAATTCCCCACTGCAGTCCCCAAACATTTTCAGCCATATGTGAAATCTTTGGGATTTTTCCGACAGCACCTGAAGCTAGTGTGTCTTGTGAGAGATCATTTTATATCCTCCGTCTTTTGATAATCTAGATTAACTCTTCCATGACTCGGAAGAATGCCTCAATGGACTTGGAACGCTCATGGTTTACCGTGGGACTAATTTCATGCCAAAACCACAACAGGTTTATGAGAGGAAAAATTGAGAGGAAAGACAACTGGGGGCGGCTGACTACAAAAATTGAAACGTGTTGGATTGATTCTTAATTTTTCAAAGAGCAGCGAGGAAAAACTCTGTGACTGAGTGTCACAGTTAAACACTACCTTCTTTATTTTGTATGCTAAAGCCTGGTATTTAGGCTCTTAAGGTGGATCTCGGCACATTGGTTGGCATTGTTTGTTGGAAAGTCTTAAAACATATATATCCCAAAATAACCTTATGGTGGGAATTTTTCAAAAAGCAAACATATGCCCCCGCAAAATGTAAGATAAACTTAGAGTTTATGCATTCTGGATTGATTGTTAGCTCGATACACAGCTATTAATATTTGCGACATGTCAATGTCAATTTACTGATGAGAGAAGCAATTACCATATAAACTTAACAATTTTAACTGAGTAACACTAGTGGAATCCAGCAAATCATCCAACTTTAAGAACTGGTCAATCTGGCAAAACATCGTCATTTGCACGTGTTGCATAGATATTTCAAATACTATCAAATACTATCAATGTAATTTTTATTCAATATAACAAATTAAATTGTTAAAATAAACATTCGATACTCCTCTCAACCGAAAGGCTTTTCAAACATGCAAACAGCGGGTCAGGAAATCTGTAATGATAAAGTCTCCATATTAACCCAGGGGTTGGGACTGTGTATCTATATTTTCTTACTTTTCCCAACTACAAGGAATGCATTTCTCCTAAAGTCCCCATAACGTCCCCACACTAACCCAGGTAAGCTCCCCCCACCCCCTCTTCCCCTAAAACAAAATAAAAAAGGAAAGAAACATAAAGAAAGGAAAAGAAAGGGAAAGGAAGGGAAAGGAAAGGAAAAGAAAGGAAAGGAAAGGGAAAGGAAGGGAAGGAAAGGAAAGGAAGGAAAAGCAAAGAAAAGGAAAGGAAAGGAAAAGCAAGGGAAGGAAAGGAAAGGAAAGGGAAGGAAAGGAAAAAGAAGGAAAGGAAAGGAAAGAAAAGGAAAGGAAAGGAAAATAAAGGAAATGAAAGGAAAGGGAAAGGAAGGGAAGGAAAAGAAAGGAAGGAAAAGGAAAGAAAAGGAAAAGAAAGGAAAAGCAAGGGAAGGAAATGAAAGGAAAGAAAAGGAAAGGAAAGAAAAGAAAAGAAAGAAGAGGAAAGGAAAGGAAAGGAAAGGAAAAGAAAGGAAATGAAAGGAAAAGGAAAGGAAGGGAAGGAAAGGAAAGGAAAGGAAAGGAAAGGAAGGAAAAGGAAAGAAAAGGAGAGAAAAGGAAAAGCAAGGGAAGGAAAGGAAAGGGAAGGAAAGGAAAGGAAAGGAAGGGAAAGGAAAGGGAAGGAAAGGAAAGGAAAGGGAAGGAAAGAAAAAGAAAGGAAAAGAAGGTAAAGGAAAGGAAAAGAAAGGAAGGGAAAGGGAAGGAAAGGAACCCAC
>JANSTQ010163400.1:0-10650 GCA_026167885.1 Bergia puertoricense
TCCACAATTTTAAGCAAATGAAGAATAATGTATCTCTTAGTACTATACTTTTGAAAATGACAATAAATTGGTTTGGCATAGAGATATAAGAGATATAAGTGTCTCATTTTACTGAACGGCTTAAAGTAAACAATTTTAAATAAGCTAACTTTATTCTAAAGGCATTTTAAGGAAATGTTGTCACTTTGTAGTTAATAAATTAACGGTAAAGTTCCACTTAGAAATACATATTGTTTTCTGAGTGATTTCCTATGTAATCATAGAAAATACTAACTTGGGTTTTTTAAAATTATTAAACATATGTACGGAGTTTGTAGCTAGAATTTAACAAGTGTATATGTATATGCATATGCATATGTATATGTATATGTATATGTATATGTATGTGTATGTGTATATGTATGTGTATATGAATGTGCGCCTTTTATCTTACCGGCACCACTTCCAGTGACGTGTTGTCTTCACTGTGTACAAAATGTTTAAATCTAAAAACTTACAGTGCGAAGCACACAGCACACCATTTACTAAGATGTTTTGAACCTTCTTTCCCCTCCCCTCCCCTCTCCTCCCCTGCTCCACCCTCCCCTTTCTCCTCTTTCAACGCAGTGTGATGTTTGCATGTAGATTATGGGAAGCTTTGTGACACCTTTTCAAGCTTCGTTGTCACTGAACGACTAAATAGAAACTTCTAGAACCAAGACTCAGTTATCCAAACCAACGTGTCTTTAAGTTTAAGAACCAATATCTTTAGAGTCACGACCTCATTAGCGGTACGTCTGTTCTCACACGGCGTGTCTTGATAATTCATCTCAAGTGTCTACGTGGTGTCGTAATGGCCGCGTAATGTGGTTCACTTTTTCACGTCTCTCTTATAAAATTAGAAAACCATACCAACACAGCTTCAGATGACACAAACGAGTAGCTGTGCTTATGGAACAAGAATTTTTTCACGAACTGAAGGAATAACAAGGCGTAATTTGTTTACTAAACTACATTAAAACTGGTCCAAAACACCGCAAGTTTCGCTTGACAGGTTCACTAAAACCCAGAGGCTATTTCATAATCTCAAAGGGAGACCAACTGTCTGCTTCTAAAAATGAGCTGTGTTCCTATCATTTACAAGATAAATGGACCCAGTGACCTGGCGCCTTCAGAGTACAAACGGTGCAAATGGACAAACATATACAATTATTTATAAAGCCCTAAACACCCTAGTCACTGTGTCACTGTTGGTTTACGAATCTAATGTGAATTGATGAACGACGTTTTTTTAATTGGTACCTTGACTGAAAGCTGTATTTTAAAAGTGTTGAGAAAGTTTGGAACTCAACTGACGAGAGACCATCTGCTGGTATCGCTCAAGTGTTTTGTAGTGTGTTGTTGAGTGGTTTTTGAAATGCCACATATTTACCGGCTCCATTACTGGCATTAGAACTGAATAGGAAAACAAGAGGATATTGGAAGGCAAATGAGAGAAACCAGAAAAACGAAACAAAATGTTACAAGAAAATCCTAAAGGAAATAATATAGAAAGATTGCATGAAAATGAAAATCTCTGTTCGGTTTGCAAGGCTTTGAGTTCTCAGTTACATGACTTCATATGGGCCATTCAAGTTTTTACCCTTCCACGAGGCCTCCAAGGGCTTGCTGCTGTCGCTTTTCGAAAAAGATTAATGTCGCCTCACAAGAAGCCAATAAAAGAGAATGTCGCTGTTGGTTTTTATCAATTGTTCTCAATAAACTCCTGTCGCTTGTCGTTGATTGGCAGGAAGTTTGTCGACTATTTCTTAGGCCATGTCGCCTGTCACATGAAACCCTTGGAAGGCCCTTTCGATAGACACAGTTCAATTATTATTTTAAAACTCAAAAAGTTGGGAGGAATTTATAATTAGTATCACTAATTGTAACCGTAGCTTATAACAATTATGGAGAAACTGGACTGTACAGAAAACGCCAGATATATTATCTCAATTGATGCCATTTTCCGTAGCCTCAAGTAGTTTATTCTCCTTAACGAGTCGTCAACGACATTCCGCTGTTGATAATTTCTGTAATTAAAACCTTCGTTATTCATTATTTATTTCAAACTGAAAAAGGTTCTTTGTTTGTGTTCCAAGCTATTCATATTTATTTAATGCAAGAATACTTTTAAAATCCCTTTATAATGATTTGCAATAAAAAAGGTTGGTCCACATCCAAAGTCTAAAGGAGTCACTCTAGGCTTAGCTAATCTTTCTCCTCAGTATGATTTATGACTATTTATGACTATTTTATTTTAAATAAGAGATTTTGAAAATATGAATCCAAAATGATCGGGGAAGAGTCGAGAAAACTGTCAACACCGGCAAACCATTAGTTCGAATTAAAAAAGTAAAACGTTTTTTTGTTGCTCTTAAACACTGTTTTTCCTTTTATCATTTTTGTGGTAAATCTCGGTCGCAGTAAAAATCTTGATATCGATGCGCGAACTTGCGACACAAGAGAGTTTATTTTTGAATTTAAAAAAAAAACATTTCCGAGTTATGGTGTGCAGGTGTCAAACCAATTTGTTAATGGTTTTGCTGTTTAGCTAAAGAGCCCAGTTAATATTCGACTCAGCAAGGGTTTTAAACCTACAGTGGTCAAGTCTCTTCGATGTTTCTTGATCTGCGAGCGAATAAAACAATAAAAAGCTTGTCATTGCCTTTGCGGCTAAATCGAATGCCAACTGAAAATATTGATTATCTCAAACCACAAGTGAACACTGACTCGACGCACAAAATCAGTATTTATAATCTTACCGTCATAATGTCAAGCTTAGATCGTTACTTTTCACAATGTGAAGTACGCGATCTGTCAAGAATGTTTGACTTTTTCATTTCTAAGCGTTGTACAATGAATAAAAAATCTGTGATTGGTTTTTATTGCGGATTATCTGAATAATCTCTGCAGTGTTAATCTCAAAGGCAAATTAACTAAATGTTGCACACGGTGCGCTCCGATATCTTTAAAGGATTGTTAACATATTCAATTTAACATTTTTGCGGTACGACCAATTTTAAAATTGAAATGGCAGACTTTAAGCTTTTTCCGGCTGGATATCAGCAAGGTATCTGATTTGATGATCTGAACACGCGACCAAATAGATCATTAGTCAAATTTGTGCTGTGTTGCTGGCCATAAAACTATTTGCATGTCATTGCTTTATTGTCACTAATCTATAAACACGTTGATATTCATTCTAATGGTAATAACACATACGAAAAGCCGCAAACCGGGAATGCATATTATTCTTTTTTCGTTATTTATTCACACAACATTTTCTCTACAGAGAGATTACCAGGATGCGTGAAGTTCGGACAACAAATTTAATACTTTCTTTTTCTTGTCTTGTCTTAATATATTTTTGCAGTCATCTTTTTGTTTTATGATCTTCATATGGAGAATTTTAGCTCGGCAAACATTTCTAAATCACCTGGATGCTTCACACGACTGATTTAGAATACGCTAAACGAAGACAGCAGATGGTGTCCGTTTCGCACTACCACAACTTAAAACTATTTTTCTTATATTTTGTAAAACCTGTTCTTCTCCTTCGTATCCGGTTTGGAAAGCAATTTTTATTCTAACAAGCCAGAAAAAATAAATAATAATTTGGCCTAATCTTTATGTTTATACTGATAACAATTCACAGTCATCAAATCACCTCGATTAGCGATAAAATATCCTCTCAAATGTTATTTTTTGTCGGATTTCAAACTCTGCACAGCAACTTTTTTCTACCCTTTGTAGTATTTGCTGATTTACGATCAATATTAAAACATTTTCCTCTCTGGAATGGCTTTTTGGCGCAAAATGGTAGTTTCATTATTATTCTATAAGGGCATAAACATTATTTACCAAGCCAAGATGCTGTGTCAAACTCTAAACAAGAAATTTTCATTGTTTGCGCTCTCATTGGGGTTTTAGGGAAATAACTTTTGATTTTTCTGTCGTCTAAAAGATAATTCACAGATGCTTACGGGTTGAACCGAAATAAAACGTGAATCCACCTACCTACAACACGGAGCTCTATCGTCTTCTTGACAGTAAGAAACAAAGTTCTGATTTCACAAGTATACCATCCTTCATCCGATAGCTGCGCATTCGCTATTACGAGACTGGCTTGATCGACGATATGCACGCGCCCGGCGTATGCTGGCGGAACGGAGCTCAACCGAGGTCTTCCTCCGTTGTCTTGAGTAAACAAGATTCCATTCGACTTTAGGTTTCTTCCGTCGCTGATTCCCCACAGCATATCATAGTTGATGTTATTCTTTACCGTGTATCTCCACACCAAGGTTGCGTTCAATCCGACATTAATCTTCACTTGTGGTTGGTCTGTGGTGAGCTGAACAACTTTGCCATCTCCTTGGCATCCTGTGAGTGATACATGATACATGTAACAGCATTCACACACCTCTACACACAGCAATATAAACCTGCACCAAACCAGCGCGGCTGATCTACTCACAGAAAGTAACCCAAGCCGTGGTCGCTACGTACCTGGTAGAATTCCCAGATTGAATCCGACGCAGCATAACAACAAACTCACGAGAGTTCGCATTCCTCAAGACAGATTAAAACAACCTGAGCAAAAATTACTTTAGGAAACTCATTTTAACTTCACAAACTGACTGCGTCTGCTGGTAGGAAAACGGGTCATACTTTTTTCACTTTTTGCGTTAACAGAGTTCCCTCATAGTAAATTAATGTAAAGCCAGCGACAAAGAAGTCCGTTTCGGATCACTTAGCATTCCAGTCATTTAAGATCACGTGGGACGAGTCCAGATACTAATTAAAGAGCATATCGATTGGTTCTTGACTGAAGACCCGCCAAATTTATCCAATAACAGCTCTAATCCTGATTGGAAAGCCAAACAGTTTGTTTCCAGGGGTCAATACACGGCATTGTTTTGGTCAACAAGCGAGGGAGGGGCGAGATTTTAAGACATTCATTTTGAGCCGGTTGATTTGGTTAGCGGCAAAATGGTAATTTGTCCATAAAGTGGTTATGATCTTGATCATCATGAGAATCAGATTATAAAACTGATGAAAGACACGAAAGGAAGATCAGGAGTCTTCTCTAGTGTGGATATTACTTATTTATTTCTGTCGGCCGTTTTCGTGTGATTGATTTCTTTTGGAGGGCCGCGGTGCGGATTCACGTTTGTTTCAAGCCGATAAAATTAACACTTTCACACTGAACCGAAAAGCCTCTTCGCGATCTTCTATTGCCAAGTAACTTCTAAAGAAATCTAATACTCGCCGCAATCTCGACTTTGTTACCATCCCGCTGTGATCAAGTCATAATGCGATTTTTCTGACTGAGATGTCACGCATGCCTCACATTTCATCTGCTGGTCAGGAAAGCTGATAAAGATCGACAAAGTCTCAAATAGCGGCGTATATATCATATTACGAAAGATATTGTTTATTTGTACAAGACATTGCAAAATGGTATCTAAGCAAAGCAGTTTTAATAAATCGACAGCTTGTTTACATTTCTCAAGCTGTTCGCGTCACCCGCTATTTGGGCCGCTATCGAATACGCAAGCTTGCCCCCCCAAAATAATATAACTGGCACAAGTATGTTGGTTTAGAAGTGATATATATTTTCGTTTAACATTATTGTGTGGTTTGTACCACTGCTTATGTGCTTCAGTTCCAATTACCACCAAGAATAAATATTCATTTTGACCTTGCGAGTCGGCTACTCACAGTTGAACATTGTCCTCAGGCTCAGGAAGTATTTGATCTTGATCATAGCTAGATGCTTGATAGATGAGTTTCTAACTTTTTTCTTTGTTTTATCACAGCATGCAAACACACCATGATGCTTAAAACATGATAAAGATTGGAAGAAAACGGTTATACAAAGCGTAAACTTTTCTTGTATCAACACGCGAATAAAAAATGGAAGACTCAGTAAAAGAGAGTGACAAAGAACAAGAAATATATAATTTACCTTTTCAATAACTACGATTAACGCTGTTGTCGGCCTCACACTGAATGCACAAGAAGAATAATTTGCAATTCGCTTAGTTTACTTTAATCAGTTAAAAATAATCACAAGGTACAACCATCGACCAAGCTATTTCCGTACCGTTCTGTAAAAAAGACTTAATTTAAAAGTTTCCCATAGTTTCTTGTTAGAACCGCCTCTTGTTAAAGAGATGTTAAAAATCGCGTACACACAAGAACAAAGAAGGCTGAACTAAATTGTACGCGGCACTAAGCTAAAAAGCGCACGCTAGCACGGAAATCAACACCCACACACGCTGATTTGCATACAGGCCCATACATACACACATTAGCACCGACACAAACAGTACACACACACACACACACACACACACACACACAGACAGGCATCCACAAACACATTCATAACACATATACAAACCCATGCACAATACTGACAAGATTATAATGAGATGTAAAGAAGTTATATCATTGCACACTTAAAATCACTCGTAGCTTTCGAATAGCTAGATCTAGATAGTTATATATAGGTTGGTATCAGTGACTGCGGTAACCTGTTCTGGATTGAGGAACTTGATTATTTTTTTTGCTTTGTATTTTTGGGGGGGAGGGAGGGGGGAGTTGGGGGAAACAAAAACAACGTCCTTCACTTCTTCTTTTCGCCATTCGGCCCAATTTTTTCACTGAGTGCCTAGAAGAGGCTTTGACTGTGGAAGAACTCGCTCACAGATTCCATCATGAGTTAAAATCGGAAACCAGACCTGCTTCATATGTTCAAACACTGGGCATAAATCTAGTTAAAAGTACGCCAGTTATTTTAGTCTCCCATTACCAAGTTCCTGCCTGCTGTGTTGACTCTTTGCTATTGCACCGGAAAACCACACCTACGGATAGTTTCCTTTTCCGATAACGAATTATAATGTTATCTCAAGACACATCGGACATCCAAGTTCCGGTTGCAGGTCAAAAAAATTGCCCGAAGTTTTAATTAAACTCTCGATTTTATTTATGTATCCGTTTGACTTTCATGGACAAAGATAGACACAAATGCCATCCAAGAAATCGCGAGTGACTTTAAAAGGGTGTTCCAAGCTAGCTTTTGTAAAGAGTCGATGATCGGGAAAAGAATATTGCTGCTGATAGTAATATCATGTTCAGGTTTTTGAAAATCCGGCAGACATTGCTAAAAGTTGACAAAATAAAGGCGTTTGAAGCTGTTTGGAAACGACAAGGAAAAGAAAAACGCAAACAGCCAACTCAGGAGATGACTGAAACGAACCGCATTCTTGAATTCAAGTTTAGATAGTTGACAATTATAATTCAATCATAGCCACCCACACCAACAATAAAATTTGACTTTCAATTTGCTTCACGCCGTGACAACGGTGTTCAGGCGCCACGCCTCATATACTATAATCACAGTCTGAGTGCATGTACACAGCTAGAATTTTCAAGGGCTTAGAAGATTTGAATAGAAGGAGGGGGAGCAAGTGCAAAACTTTGTCCCAGTTCTTTGTTTTTCTCCGAACTAAAATATATTTCGACTCCATGGCTATCTATTATTAGTATAACACCGAATATCCTGTGCTATTCACTTCAGTCACTCATGCATGAAGTGAGCGAGCGCGCGAGATGGACGTGCTTTTTTTTTATCGCTCCCTAATGGAAAAAAATCATTTTTTTAAGTGGTAGTCACCTGTTTGGTTAATACTAAAAGAATTATCCCCCTTAGTGTCGATGCCTAGCGATAGATATAAATATCCACCACTGGTCACCTCCACTTCGAGGGATAATTGTTAAACTATTTCTGGCTAAATTGGACGGACCGTGACTATTTATGACTGAGTTAGTTTTTAACTTTTTTCATTTTTTGTCATATGCCGTTATATGTTTTCCAAAAAATCCGTACCTGAGGAGGTCATCAAATTTACATGGTTGATTGAAAGCTGAAAAACACTCAGAAAGAGCTAAACATTTTAAAAATTCACACATTTGGAAAAGCAGTCTTTTCATTTCTTGTCAAGATTTGCGAAAAATAAGTTAGGTTTTGTAAGAAACATTTTATGGTCAACGTTTAACGGGCGGCTAGGCAGGGTTTTATCATGCTTCAGCTGAAGTCGCTGAAGAGCAAGTACAGAAGAAAATACACAAGTACTGAAATTCCGTACATCTCAAATAAACATGGCGACAAGTAGGTTGTTTATAGGATCCCGGAATAGCTTGATGAGATCTAACCTTGACAGGCATCCCACGTGCTTCATCAATCGGGGAGGAGCGTTCATCTAGGGGAACCCTTTTATGATTGTAACAATTTTAAATTCAGTGATTTACAATTATCTGTCAACTGAGCCATGCAGATCGTTGCGAGTTTTCAATTTAAATGTTTTCTTTTTAAAATTTCCATGACGACTTTGTATTTGCATTTGGGAAACATGATAATTTAAAAATTTCAGATATTTTTAGATGCTTGGACACTATCCGTATTTGGACAATGTTTTCAAAATAGTTCACGCGATTTGTTTTTGCGGCTTTGTGCTTGACAGACATCCAGTTTCTATTTAACTCAGCGGGTGATGTCTTCCGAATGCGAAAGATCCTCTAAAATTTGACGTTCTTCAAAGCAAGCCAAGTTCTGTGTTTTAAATTTTAGTACTTTTAAAAACTGAGATATTCAACATTGTAGTTTTCTTAAAAATAATTTTCATACTGGCGTAAAAATGAAAATGCTTAGTCAAGTGTTATCCGAGCCAATCAGTCAAGTTGTGCTTCCGTATCACGTTTACTGTTTCTTTTTGACTCTTCCTCCACAAAGGTCAAGCAAAAAACGCTTTTGAATTTAAAAATAGCATTCCTTGCTTGGAAAGTTATTTCAAGTTAATCAATATATATAGTCTCTCTGGAACAAAATTTGGTTTATATCAGAATCTATTCAGATGGTGAAGTTTCTTCTTGCTGTAAACAATCCAACTCAATAAAGTTTCCTGGCACAATTCAGGGATAAATATACAGTGCACGTCAAACAATAGTCAACAACAAAAGCCCAACCCGGCTTTGCTATTTTATAAATGAGAGGCAGGGTTTTGTATAAACTAGCCGTTTTACTTCTCAGTCAACAAGTCAAGAAGAGCCAAAGTGTTTTTTCTGTGGTGTTTTTACCAATTTGATTTTTTTTTCTAGAGTAGCCAGCTACTTTCAGTCACCCCACAAAATGTCAAGGCAGCCCTCGTCGAATCATTTGAGGCAGCTAAATAATTTAAACACTGAGCTATTTCCGGAGCTATCAAATGCGCTAGTTATTCAACGAAAGTGATCTGTTTACATACGCACACACGTCCTAGACTGAAGAGGGAAAAGAACCCTTGAAAGTTGCGTACATTATCATAAACTTCGCTAAACTAGTCGCGCCGAGCTTGAAGTGTTTATTTGGGTTTATGTATTTGAGGAACTCGAGATTGTTCTAGGGCAGATCCCTTTTCACGCGCCAAGCTTAATTAGACCAATATCATAATTTAAAGCTACTTGAAGTACTTGTTATCTGCGCATTTCTATATTATAACTTCACGTTTCGTTGAAGATGCGATAAATGTAGTGGTCCGAGATCTATTCACCTCAGCCAAGATAAAGTCTCGACGCAATGAGTCACAATGAGGTTAAACTTCTTGATATTTGGGAAGTTTTACAAACATAGATGCTGGATTTTGAAATTCCTTTCTTGTTTTTTAAGTCATTCGTTTCCTTATTTGTTCTGAGTGAATGTGAACAATTTTTAATAATAAAAAACCGAAGCTTTATTATTGTATCCTCACAGCCCTGCAGACTGTTAGTCTCCCTCGCTGCGAGAGGTCTCTCCCTCCGAGGCTGCAGCTGTGCTTTTGAAGTTGCACTAAGCAATGAAATGATTTTTATTTTGCTGTTAACGTTTTCTCCAAAGCCACAAAACTGCGTTTCTCAAGTTCAGTTCTGTAAAGACGATAATGGGGAGGTGGTTATTCTCCCTGGTATTCTATAATCGCTGTGAGTCTCTTTGATAATCGTTTCCTCGTCACTTATAAAAATACCTATTTTGAAATAACTGGCTATGCACTGGGGAATATTTAAGTCATCAGTTTCGTATCGATTTCAAAAAATATTTGGATGAACTTTGATGTTCCTTGTAAAAACTTAAAACATCGAAACTTACTATCCGTGACATCAGGGAAAAAACCTAGCACGTATACAACTATACGATTTCCGGCCACGATAGGCAACAAAGGGAAATTGCGGAAAACAAAGCTCTTAAAGCATGCACTATTGGCACCCTTAAGGGTGTTTTATTTGTTTTGAGCCGAAGTGGGACTCACTGAACCAGGCACGATTCGCAGATGTAATCACACTTACTGAGAGGAAGCTCTTTTAAAAGATCTATTTATGATTATGCAAGGCGTATAATGGCGTATTATTATATTTATTGTGTACATTTGGTACAGTTAGAACTGCGCCGGACGGAATGGTCAACAAGACGGCGGCGCCACAATTATAAAAGCCCACCAAGGGTCAGGTAGCAAGCCATAAACAGTTATGCATTGCATTGTGCTTGTTGTGACGAATTATGCTCACACTTTTGTTAGCAGCCAATGGGGTGGCCGCTAAGGGACAAGTCAGAAAGTA
>JANSTQ010163422.1:0-10649 GCA_026167885.1 Bergia puertoricense
CGTCTCGTCTCGTCTTGTCTTATTTTATCTTGTCCTTTCTTGTCTTGTCTGGTATTGTTTTGTTGCTGTCCTATCCTATCCTATCTGTCTCGTCTTGTCTCGTCTTATCACATCTTATCTTGTCCTTCTTGTCTTGTCTTGTCTTGTCTGGTCTTGTTTTGTTCCTGTCTTGTCCTATCCTATCCTGTCTTGATTCGTCTCGTCAATTCTCGTATTTCTTTTTCTTGTCTTGATTTTCCTGTCCTGTCCTTTCTCGTCTCTTCTCGCCTCGTGTTGTCACGTCACCTCACTTCACTTAGTGCCTTGTTTTACCTTGTCTTATGGTATCGCATGCTATGCTATCCCATCTAATACTGTATCCACCGTGTCTTGTTACGTCACGTATTACCTTTTCTTGTCGTCTTGTTTTCCCATACCTTAACCTACCCTATCCTGTTCTGTCCTGTCTTTTCTCGCCTCGTCTCTTTCTGTCTAGTCTTGTACGTTCATACTACACAGCATACTACATAGCCTGCATAACAATGTCATTTTGTCAAATCAAGTGCGCAGACAAAGCCAACAACAAACATTAGCTACAATTATTATAAGTTACTTTAAACGAGTTAACTCCATCAATTGGCACTTGACCCATTTTCCAGAAGTTGCCTTGGTTTCCTGTCAGTCGCCATAGAACTTTTGAGCTAATAGCAAGACTGTCCACTCTCACTTTCAGTGTGCCCATTTTGGCGCCAAACATGTGGTACTGGAATGAGAGACAGTTGTAGGTACTGAGAATATACGGACTGGTCAGTATTGAAATGCTGCCTTTAACTCGTGGATAGGAAGACTCCAAGTAGTAAAAGAATCCAGGGCCTGTGAAGTCACAAAACAGGACAAATAGCAAAAGCAAAATTAAAATATAAAATATACGTTATTACAATAGAAGATTGGGCTGCTCTACGGGCTTTAGGATAACTGTGGTTTAGAGCCGGCGAAAATAATATTTTTAAAATAACAAAGTTTCATAAACCTTTGCTTGTGTCTTGTTTCTATATATACAGATGCTCCCCGCGGGGTTTTTCAGCTACCTGTTCACAACCAGTATATCGCTCAGTGGTTGAGGGTCTCAGCCAGAGGTTTCTGTCTGAGACATTAAGTTGTGCCGCCACTTAACAGACCACAACACCGAGATTACCCTACTGTGTGTGGGTTCTTTTAAGTCCCCCAAACGAACGTCGAGAGACCAGACCAACGGTTTAACGTCCCTATCCACGGACGGTGTGGCGAAAGAAGGTCACCCTCGACCAGGCCGGGGCTTAAACCCGGGATATCCTTGTTGACAGTCAGAGATCTTACCAACTACGCTAACCTCGCTGAATGCAAACGAATCCTCTCACAGCCGCCGTATTTAAACTGATCGATTTAAATAAGGCCTATTTCATCACGAAGACAAACAATCAATTGATAATGACGTAATGTTACGTCCTTATCAACATGATCAGCTCAAATATGGCGGCTTGGAGAGGATTCATTGACAAGTAGCAACACAATAAAAGAAGAGGCTGATAAACAAGACACAGTAGAGGTTTAGGAAACTTTATTATATAATATTAAATATATAATATTAATATTATTATAATATAAAATAATAAAGGATTTTTAAAATCCAAAACTGGTAGAAGTTACCCCAGTTGGTTACAGCTATTTTAGAACGATTGTCTAATGTATTTGTGCATTGTGCACTTATTGACACCATGTAGAGCTAAGAGCTGCATCGTGCATCGAAATCTCATGTTCCGCTTGCGCTTTGTCCCTTTTGGTTATTTTAATATGCACTAATAAAATTCTTTCTGTATGTAAAATACATTGTATTCATGTCCTATTGCCTGATAAAATTTGATTGCCCAACTTGCATTCTTCCTTCGGGTTTGATACAACCCACAATTACTTTCGATCATTGTATGCAAAAACGAACTAGGACAAACTAGTAACAGCAGTATGTACAAACATATTGTGGCATTTGCACTGAGAAGACACAGGCCGGAGTGAAAATTGAACTTGAACTGGGGATTCCATGCACAAGCACTAACTCTCGCAGCCTCACTGTCCCAGAGTAAATTTTACAGCCACATCAAACCTGGACAGTTTGTTTTACGTGATCAGAAGTAATAAGTTTTCAGTCATTTCTTAGAAACTTGCGTTAGAGCTAAGCTGGACCAAGGATTAGGTTAACCAGTAGTGCTTGTGTACTTAAAGGTTTATTATCTCCAATAAACGCGAGAATTTCACGACGAATTATCCATCCCCCCAGATTTGAATTGAAATGTCGTATTGCCTTACCCCCGATTCGTGAAGGGCCACACGGTCCAGTGTTCGGTGTTGGAGTACAAGATCTTCCTTCCGACAATGGAACCGTATAATCAGCCTTCCAAAAGGTCGCCGGATTACTTATAACGTCTAGAGAAAGAAGCATGTCGATTAAAACTGAAATAACGGTATTAGAACATACTGGGAATTTTTCGCGCGCTCTTCTTGGCTATCCCTGATAGATACATGCCCATGTGTATATAATGCAAACTGGGAAGCTTGCTAGAACAAAGATAGTAGTTTCAAAAGGATTTCTAAATGGAAGACAAAGTAATTGAATGTGACAATCGAGAAATGGAAGAAAAACAACTTAACTTTGCTAAAGACTGAATAAACTAAAAAAGCACGCGTTCAATGAACAGTGGTTGTCAAAGAACAGACTTTTTTTGTTTACTAAACAAACCTGTGCAATGTTCTATAAGAAAAGGTCCATGCTTTAGCTGGGCGTCTATTGAACTATGTAGCTGAGAAAGTGGAAGAGTACTCGGGAAGGCAAAGAAGAAGAGTCAAACCACTCAAACGCTTCTGTCGTGCTCTCTCAACCTTCCGCGTACAACGCACGTTTCCTCACTAGTTTTTAGTACAACAAATCAGTGGAAATACTCTCGGAGTTTGAGACACGAATGCACTTGGACAAAACAACCGAGGTCGCAGTGGTTTAGCGAAGAATGGCATACCAGGCGCTCGGATACTTATCACGCGGTAAGAGTTAACCAGCCAGCGTGTGCTGTTTTTTCTGATCAAAAAGCACCACCCTAGAAGGCGTTCCAGAATAAATAACCAGCTCTGTTGTTTCTCGTTTCGCTAAAAGAGATGAATTCCGTAAAATAAAATGATGTAAAACAGACAAGTTAACGTTTTGATAATTATATTCAGCAGAGGAGCTGCTTTCTACTCCATTTAGAACTCGAAGTTGATAGATTAATTCGACATTTACCGGAGTTTTTAATGCACTTAGAACTTAATTTGAAGGTCAGCGAGTAAAATTTAAAAATGACGGCTATTTTGAAGCCGCGTGCGAGGTATTCTGGGATGGTCAATTGGATTGGTCATATGATCAATTTAGGCAGGCGTTCCTAGCGCCTAACAGCTGACCATGTGGCACACATTGATGTAGTGGGATAAATTTTACAAGCAACTGAGTAAAAAAGATATTGATTTGAGCATTAAACTAATAGCTCATCTAAACTGACTTTAACGCTTTTTCCTTTTTTATGAATTATTTGCACAATATTTCTTGATCATTTCCCTGACACTATTAGGTTGCAAAGTTTTACTTCAATGTTACATTTTCCCCTTAATATATGTGATGTCGTATGCCAAGTTAACTGTCTAGGTGTATACTTAGGAAGGGAAATTTTCAGCTGGAAGCTAACTAAGAGATTGGCCCCGATTTTTCTTTTGTGTAATTTTTGATTGCAATTTTTTCATATCACTTATCCTTTCACATTCTTTCCTATTTTTAGGTTTTTTTTGCTTATGTAGTTGTTTTACAATTCTTATAACCTCCAACCATTCCCTTGTTTTAACAACCTTTTATCTTAACACAATTGTTTTGTTAGAACATGCTTCAATTAGGACTGAAGAAATAGAACTGTTGAATCTTCAATCAACAGGCACACCCCTCCAGGAGATGAGTTGAGTAGCTATTTTTCCATGCGATGCGACTTCACGATGGGTTGAAATGGGTAATACACTGGTTTACCCTTAAATGCAAAAACCATTTTGTCAAACATAAAGGTAAAAGGAGGGGGGATCGTTGTTCCCTCTCCCCCTCATCCCCCATAATTTTCATTTTGCATTGTCTGTTCGTCCAAAAATTTTACATGGTTGATAATTGTGGCTAGTCATATGACGATTTGTAGGTTGCCATGATTACTACTGCCCATAAACTGAGGTCATTTTGTAAATCATCATCATTGTGTTTATTTGCATTCTTTTTGTATAGGATATGTATTACAGTTTTTTTATTTAGAAGACTTAAAAATAGCTAGAGAGAGCTAATCCAGTGACGTAGCTATGGTCAGGCAGTTACATGTATAAGTTTATTCTATAATATTATATGTTGATGTGCAAGGGAAGAAGTAGAGTAAGATTTTATAATATGAAAGAAATTAAAAAAAGAAACGAAAGAAAAATAAATGAAAAAAAGAAAAAGATAAATAGAGTAATCAATCATAAGTATTTGAAAGAGGAAAAGAAACCCCTAAGAAGAAGTTAATAATCTGTAAGAAGTGAATCAGTTATAAGCTGTTTGAAGACAAGGTGACTCTCAGCTTTTTGTTCATCAGATATTGAGTTCCATACTTTAACTCCAAGGAAACAAATATTAGATTTTCCATAGTTTGTTCTAGTGTTACTTTCTGTGGTGGATTAAAAATCATAAAATTAGTTTCCTTGATATTAAGGGATAGTTTATTAGCAGTGAGCCATTCTTTCATCTGATTAAGGTTTTCATTCACAAGAGTTTCTAGGGTTAATAGGCTACGATTTGAATAGAAAAAATTGGTATCATTTGCAAAAATATGAAAGTCGAAGAGATCAGAGCTATTGTAGAAATCATTAATATAAAAGAGAAATATAAGTGGTCCTAAGACTGACCCTTGTGGAACACCATGAGTAATTTCAAGGTTATCAGATGTCACATTATCAATT
Source organism: Bergia puertoricense (assembly GCA_026167885.1). NCBI lineage: Eukaryota > Metazoa > Cnidaria > Anthozoa > Zoantharia > Parazoanthidae > Bergia > Bergia puertoricense. The sequence continues at coordinate 5,002 of JANSTQ010163422.1, forward strand.
GACACATGTTGGCGCCTATTACTTAAGTAGGAAATAAACCAGTCATTTGCAACATTTACAATTAAAATGTTATGATCTACGGTATCAAACGCTTTAGAAAAATCCAGAAAAACTCTACAAGAGTATAGGCCATCTTCTATTGCTCTTTGGATTTTATCTGTAATTAACAATGTTGCTTGAGAGGTTAAGTGTTTGTTTCGGAAACCAAACTGTTTGTCAAAGAGAATGTTGTGTTTTTCAATAAAAGAGAATAATCTTTATACATCAGTTTTTCAAGGATTTTACTTAAAACAGAGGGTAGAGATATGGCATGGGTCTATAGTTATTTGTGTCGGTTCATAAATCGTTTTTATGTATAGGGATGACATTTGCAGTTTTAAGTTGTTCTGGAACACAGCCATTAGAAAGAGAATCATTATAAATAATTTCCAGAGGAATTGATAAATAAGATTTAAGAAAATATACAATATTTCTGCTCCTTGTTTATTCTCTCAGTTGTTTTGAATAAGAAATCAAAAGATTTGTCAAGTTTACAATTTGGATGTCTGTAAAAGACTCCACTGATAATGTTATTTTGTCAGGGAATTTCTATTACAAAAAAGAGAGAGCAAAGTCACTAGTGGAACAACAGAGCTCGTCTCTTTTAGAAAAAATATAACATCTTTTATGAATAGGGCCAACCCCTCCAGCATTAGAGAGGGACGGTTGAGAGATAAAGTGGTATCCTGGCAGGTTAATATTTACTAAATCACCAGAATCGAGTTTGATTTTCGTTTCAGTAAGGCCTATAATTGAAAATGGAAGGTCTAGATCACACAGAGTTTGATGAAGAGAGTCAAAACTGGCAGACAGCCTTCTAATATTGTGGTGCAAAACAGAAAATGTTTTAGAATTATAGTTAGAATAGATAGTCTCATTTGAATGGAAATCATGGGGTAAATAATAATCGAAACTGGTTAAAGTAGGTAGATTTTGATCAATATCATTGTCAACTAAGTTGGGATTATTACTAATGGATGTCATTACATTGAAACAAGGTAATGAGTCGAGTTTAGCGTTAAATATTTTGTTTGAGCACAGACATTCAGTGTTAGAGTTAAAGGAAAGCTCGAATAATTCATGAAAATTTAATTCTTGGAAAGGAAAAATATCTGATCGACAGGAAAGACAAATCTAAAGGTCGTTTGTTCTAGTGAAGAAATTATAATCTTTAACAGATAAAAGTGTACATTTTAGGTGAAACCAGTTGTAACAGGCATCACACTGAATACCTCTGGAATTTGATTTGATTGTTTTCCTATAATTGTCACATTTGGAGGATGTCATATATTTTTAAATAAGATGTCACTGGTGTAGTTTAATAGCTGTAATTGTCCTCGTGGTTTGACTTGATCTTGCCAATCGACATATAGTGACTGGGTTAAGATCGATGTCTGTTGATTCAGGAATTCTCTTGTGATACTGTAGACTTGTGTTGGGATTTGAGCTTGACTAAATCACTTTCATTGTTTATATAGAGAGGTTGACTTCTAGCAAATTTCTTGAGGTAGATCCATCCATTTGTTGTTGAGATAACCTTGAAATCCAATTCCTTCTGCACCTTTAGGCAAGCTTTGAATAGCATTTTCCTGCTTAAATTTTCGTAACTTTTCCTGCTTAAACTTGCGTAAACTTTCACGTTTTTCTCGATAGTTTTGACCAGTTGCTATATCAAATAACAGATTTTTCCACACATTTTTCTGATAGCAAAAGTCAAATATGATGGGGTGTCAACTGCAACTATTTTTAAAGCAAAGCACAAAAGACCTATTTCTTAAGGAGAATTCGATGTTTCCCATGTTTCAGAAGAGATAAAACGCACGTACAACGAGAGTGGCGAATTGAAATGTATTTCAAAAAGGCGTGTTTACCAATAAGTAGCAGCTGCTAGAAAGTATTTCGGATATGAGTAAAAATTCTTCACTAAAATGAAAAAAAAAGACAAGTTTAGTGGGGGCTGGGGTGGGGTTGGGGATAAATTAACCCCTCCCTCCTTGTGCATTTAAGGGTTAAGTATGATTACCGTTTCCGAAACAAACGCAAAGAAACAAATTCACTCACTGTTTTGAAAGCGGTAGCTTGTTAGATGTGCAGAAATTTCCCTTTTCCATATTGACAGGTCATAGATTTGAGTACTCTGATAGTTCCATCCACCCACATTAGAACTGGGTCTGTTTGTATACAGTACGTAATTGAGTTTCGCCGGGCTACCGCTAACATTTTGTGGAATACTGGTATTTGCTGTAAGGTTTCCTTGTAGATACAACTTGAGACCTCGGCTCGATTCCCAGGTAAAAGTCACAAAGGTCCACTGTCGAAACTTCTCTTTAAGGTCTCCCAAATCAAGATGCCATTCTTTATCTAATGTTGAGACCCTCAGTACATATTTGGATGTGTTAGTGAAAAAGTTCTGAGTGTGGTAGAAGGAGAATCCAAGCCGCGCTTCTCCACCGGAGGAAAGGATGTAGGAGGTCCACTCTGTAAAGTTTAATAGGCCCTTTGCAGCTCGAGATCACATGGTACAAAATTCGCCATACTGGAACGTAAAAGAATGTGACAAACTCCAAGACAAAGCTCCATCAACTAGAAAAACGTAATATCACGCTTTTCTTGTTGGTGGAGCTTTGTCTTGGGGTTTATCACATTCTTTTGCGTTCCAGTATGGCGAATTTTGTACCATGTGATCTGGAGCTGCAAGGGCATATATATAATAAGTCGAGTTTAGTGATCATGAATACATAGATACTAACTTTACAGGAGCATCGAGCGTTAGATTGATTGAGATTCGTGTAACGAATTTGTTAAAGTGCTTCTTTCATGGCTGAATCAATGGATTTTCTCTTTTTTCAGAAGTTAAATTTTCATGCTATTTATCCAAATGATTTCAAAAGAAAATGGCATCTTAATCCACTAAGGAAACATTAATCGATCACTTCTGCTAAGGCTGACAACTACAGTCCAACTAATCACCTCCTAAAACAGCTCATCCATAGCATTTACTTCTTGAAAAACGTAGATTGATATCTGAACAGTGTCTGTTGATAGATATTTTAGCTTGAAACAGGATTTTTGTCAATAAATCCCTAAGCATGCACAAGCCATGAAAGAGCCCTTTTAAACCACAAGGAATGTATGGCAAAAGAACTGAGTAAAGAGGCATGAGATTTGTAGAAAATATATAGATAAATGCTTGATTTTCAAGCGTTAGAGTTGGTAGGTCTGTGAATAATCAAACCGCTCTGCTTAAAACTCAATTGTGTAGTAAGTACTAGAAATAAAGGTAAACACTCAAATTTGGTTCAATTCTAATTTTAAGAGAAACTCTTGCCGCAACACCTGTTATAAGACCGAAGGGGGAATATTAAGCATGATTTTACGATATGCACGGTTGTAAACCTTAACGTTATTCAGTCTCATGACTGCGATATTTAATAGCCCATTTCCGAATTACGCTTCAATTCAAGTGAACAATAACATGAAGTCGAGGGCAGGTGCTAAGAAATACGGCAAATATACGGAACGTGGCACCTGACCTCGACATCATGTTATTGTTTGCAGGAACTGAAGCGTAATTCGGAATTGGCCCATTAGAAAGTAAATTATACTGGTATGTCCTTTTCTTCTTTTTAGGAGGATATAAAAAAAGTGATGGATATCAGTGCGCCAAGGTATACTTGAAGAGTGAGAGTGCCTATTAAAATGTATTGTAGTGGCTTAAAATAAATCTCTGTAGTTAAGTATTTTAATATTTACTGAAATCAGATCTACAACTAACATCATCATTTCAGCTTTTCTATAAATTAGCTTTAGAATAAATTGAAGGGTAAACAAATACTTCCAATTTTTTATTTAACTTTCAGGGATAAACTGACCTACAATATGATTATGATCGAGATCATGATCACCTGATCACTAATTATCCCGGTAAAAAAGTTTAAACATCAGTCTAATCAATAAACTGCCAGGAAGCTTCTCAATCATAGGCTTCGTATAACTTCTCAGTTTAGGCTTCCTTGCTTTGTAAATGTTACTGTAAAATGTCCAGATGATCGGCTCTTGCGTGCTAGGAACGCCTGATATAATTGATCATATGACACCATCCCAGAAGACCGCGCATACACAAAATGATCTCAAAATGGCCGCCGCATTCTGGGATGTTGCTTTTTGGGCAGACCTGAAAGCACGCGCTGATTGGCTTACTCCAAGTACGTGATAAACGTCCGATCACCTGGGTAATTTAAAATGAAATTCCAAAGCAAATGAAGTACTGGAATTATCAAATATGGCAAAACAAATACATGCATATAAAACTACAATTGTAAAGGTTTATTCGCAGCATCTCTACATAGAAGCTCCAACAGGAAACTGGTCTTACATTTGGAAAGATTTCTGTCTTTCTTTTACGTTCTCATTATAAACCTAGGATTCCACGGAAAACCAAGCTATCTTTGTCACTCGTTATAAAATTTGAATACAAAGATTGTGCAGATCAGTCACTTTTTCGCGCTCCTGATTAACCACTTAAACAAGCGCATGTTGAATTAAAAGTGTCAAGGAAAACATCCGTTGAAATTTCGAAATAGTGGACTTTTTATCACATAAATCTAGATAAAATTCTAGGGCCTTCTATTTCTAAAAAGTCATACGCGCGCAGTGAGATATCATTGTTCTCTTCACTTGTGAAAATACCATGGTTACATACTTGTCATCCAATCACTGAATCAGCGCTCGTAGATTTCGAGCCTTGTTTAATCTCACTGCGACGGCTTTTTTCCTGTCGCTTGTTCGTGTCCTCAACTATCAGGGCGGATTGTCATTAATTATCTGCATCGCACCTGGTACTTTATCTATATTAGTGTAATAAACAAAATATTACATGACCGCTTGGAGATATGAATTTTATCTTCTCGTGAGAGATATTGCCAACACTCGAAGATAAAATTCGTATCTCCACGCGCCCATGCAATATTCGGTATATTTTCGCACATATAAGATCATGTAGCTGTTGTGGGTCCATGCGGTCTCATTTGAAATCTAACTGGGGTGTAAAACTACAAACCTTTTCGGCACTGGTGAATCGACACTCGAAGGCAACACTGTTTGTTACATGTCAGAGGATAGAACCTTATGAACCTGGCCGTGAATGGGTTCATCAAATAGTGGTTAACTGCCTTGTTTGAATAACGTGCCATAAAAACCTGCAAGCAAAGCAAACAACAAATGTACGTTGATAAACTGAAATGAGATCTTATAGTATTATAGAAACACAAAGGAAAGAATGACAGGCTGACTGACGGACTGAATGTATGATTGGATGACAGACTTGTTATACAGACAGACAGACAGACAAACAAACAAGCAAAACAAACAAACAGACAAACACACGTGCACACATACAAATGCGGACAGAATGAACAACCAGAAACACCAAAAAATAGGAAAAAGCCAAGCATTGGGGTTGGTGAAACTTGTAACTTGTAACTTTATTTATACACGGTAAAATACATTAGGTCTTTAAAAAAAACTTACAAATTATCAGGAAATATAATTAAAATACAACTTATGATGCCCACCCCAATTAAGTTATTTGAATTTATTAAAATTAGAAA
>JANSTQ010163433.1:0-20734 GCA_026167885.1 Bergia puertoricense
ACTAGCAACATGTATCTTAATGTTTTTCTCTATTGTATATAGTATATTTTATTGCAAAACTATTTGTATATATATATATATATATTTGTATACGATGTACATTTAGGGCTCCCATTGATAGCAGGTCGCCTATACATAGGCGTCTGACGGGACTACCCTGAGGAATACAGTTTCATATTATTTTTAAATAAAGGTTTCTATCTATTCTATCTATCGAACAGGGTAAATAAATTATGGTGTTTTAGTCAAGAACAGGGTATATAAATTACGGTGTTTTGCTCAAGAACAGGGCATATAAATTATGGTGTTTTGGTCAGGAACAGGATGCCAAATGTTAGAATAAAAACAAATAAAATAAGTTAAGAACAGGACATGCATTTCTTGCTTTGCAGTTTTTCTTGGTCAGGAACAGGGTCAGGTTTTGGGGGGACTCAGCAGCACATCACACCCTGAAATTTCAGTAACCCTTCCCCCCAGGTATGTAGGGTATGAGAATGTTTTAACAAAATGGACACTCAGGAGCAAGAATTGTAAATATAAATAGGTACATGTATGTATCATAACTCAATGGTGAAGAGTTATGCTATTAGTTATCAATTTAAGATTCTTTAACTGGAATATTGACAGGGTAAAACAATCTGTGCTAAGAAAGTACTAGCTTGGCTGCAAGTATTACTACATGTCTACCACTGCATAATTTGTGGGAATGAAGGACCAGGCAAGATGTAAACAAACCATATCTTAAAGCTTTCTTAGTAGTTATAAAACACTGTGACAAAGATTTGGCAATTGAAATTATAGGTATCATATAACAAGATAATGTAAAAAATTCTTGTTGGTCAGCTTTTGGTATTACTCTGCCCTTGCTTTTCCTGGCATCTAAGACTGACTGCCCCTGGGTCACAAGGAAGAATTCAGACTTAACTTAGTTGAAAATCTATACGGATGATTTTGATTGTGTAAGTTATACGGCATGTGACATCATCATGAAACTGGACAATTGAAGACACTAGTGCAAAAATGATGCAAGAATCTTTGGATCCATTTGTCAACTTCAAAAGGCTCTTTAGCTTTTGTTTGCTAACTGGTTGGGAGAATTTGTGTTTTTAGATGAAGTCACTTATGTCATTTTTGCACTAGACTTTTCAATTGTCTTGCCTCAACTCAGATAAAGCTACTTGAATCACACAAGTTTATTATATACATATGTATGTTCAATGGCTGAACTGATTTCCTAAGCTCCAGAGTTTGCAGTGTGTAAACAGTAAGATCATTTTTTGCACTTTTTTACCTATCTGGACTTTGGTCAGTTTGGGAGAACTGGGTTTCAAAGAGAAACTGGAATAAGTGTTAAGTAATAATAATAATAATAATAATAATAACTAAATTTATATAGTGCTCACATCACGCATTGTTCATGGCACTTAACAATAATATTGCTAAAAATGTTAATGCTGACCAACATACTAGTCATAGTAATCAATTAAAACATTGGTTTTGTATTACAAATTTTTGATTGTATAAAAAAGTTCAATCTGCAGGTGAATTATTTTGAGATAAATTATCATTAGTTCCAACCATTCTAAAAATACAAGGCACTGATTTTATGAATTTTTCCAATATGTATTTTTTCTATTTTTAGTTGGAGCATAACTTAATTGTACCTAGTACATATCATCAGTGTTTAGAGAGAGTAGGCTGCATATTGAAACAGAGTAGCGAAAAGAGGGTGGAGGAAATTTTTTCATCTGCCATTCCTTCTCCCACCTCACATACATGCTAATATTAACACATTTATTATTGTACATGTAGAGATGAAAATTAAAAAAATTAAAAAGTGAAATATTCAAGTTAAATTCTTCTCCCCTTTTTTACTTTTAGTGTTGTATGGTATGTATGTTAAAAATAAGCCTTTGTTACAGGAGCAGGAATGGTGTGCTGCCTTCTAAGTGAGAGCTCACAGTTCCATCACCAGTGACCTCAGTGTGTCTATTCCAACTTTTCTCTTCCCTGTAGCTTGAGCTTTAAATTCCCTCAAGACAAACCCCTGACAGATTGAGGGGGTAGGAGGCACACTGTGGGCTTCCTTTCATACCAGTCTTCACAGCTGGTTGAACTACCAACGTTCAATAAATTTAAGTTGATTTACCTTCATTTTTTGTGACGATGACTGGATACAGCAAACCTGACTGTGATAATTCTGTCTTCATTTTAGCTCAAAACCTACTGGCCCAGCATGAAAGTGCACAGGTCCAATGTAAAAAAATTAACTGTGACAAAAATCAGTTAAACATGGCTGCTGTCTGGGCAGTCCCATCCATGTTTATTTCATGTATATCACAAGTCGATGCTACCTTGGATACGATTGTCCCAATGTTCACCGAGTTTTTATATCTTGTGTATCAAAATGCTGACCAGGTATTTTCTCATTAACGGGATTCACAATGATTTTGTAAAAAAATGCCTTGGGGCCATCAGGCCAATATTAATGATGATCCCTACAATGCCATAGCCAAAAGTGAAGCAGATAATTCCACTCAATTCTCCAAGATGACATTGGTGATGAAAATTGTCAACTCTATCTGGTTAGATTAAGGCGATTTATGTGAGAGTAATACAACTTGACTTAGCTTAGAAATGACCTACATTTAATGTGAACTGCTCATATAAATGGCACACAAAATCATGCAGCTTCCTACCTTCCCACATGCTGTGTCTACTTATTAGAGTTGTCAGATCTCACATTAATAAGATGTGACTACTCCTGGACTAGCATTTTCCAAGATATGGCTTACTTTAGATATTAAACTACTCAAATAAATGGAGTGGTTAATATCTAAACGTAGGCCAAGTCTTAGCGTAGTCACATCTCAAGATTTCTCCCGTATAAATGGCTCTAATTAATATCAAACTGTTCGTCCATCCAAATCAAATGACATTTAATGATTCAGTCTTGAGTCGACAGTTTAATCCAATTCAATGCCTTAAAAAACTCCCCATATCAGAAAAACTAGCCACGGCTTAATGAAAGGTAAAGAATGTCTTTCTGCGGTTTTTTCTCTCGTGGATGTTGAATTGAAGTTGTCAAGATGTCATTTAATTGATCAATCCTAAATCATCCTCCAGCGTTTGCCATGACCCACACCCAAGTCGTCGCATCGCAGGCGAGGCCCAGTAAGAATACCCAAAGTGGGATGAATACGTAATAGTACGGCACCGTGATTATCTCCTCCAGCCTTGTACACAGCACAACAAGGAACGTTAGCTTGGCACACACAAGGCACAGGAACCACAGCTTTCGCTTCACCGTCAGTTGATCCGCATCATATCCTTGATTGAGGTGCAAAATAACGCGAAAAAGCGCGAAAAATATGAGCAACACGTCGAAGAGAAAAAGTGGGATGAAAATGATAAACCAGTACCAGTCATTCTGCTTATCCAAACGAATCACTAAGCAGATCAAAAACACCAGAACCACACACCATAAAGCGAGTACTCGGTGAACCACTGCCATCTCTCGTCCACTATTTTCTCATTCCACTACTTCATGGATGCCAAGACATTTTGTACCAAGGATGTTTTTGATTTGCCGCTGGTTCGTGTCACCGCCGTCTGTCCGGTTCCGCAATCACAATGATCGTGCCAAGATCTACGTGCCACGTTTCGTTTCAGATGGTTTGTTATGAGAGTCTGCATTTTTGTACTTTGTCCCTGAATGACGAGCTAACCCTAGTTGCCTCCAGCTAAAGTAAATAGAAATCAAAGTGTTAAACTCTCCGGTTGAGTGTTTAACTTTCCCGCGAAATGTCCTCACCTGATCAGGCTGATGAATCAGAAGACATCGCTCAGCAGTGTGAAGAAGTCGAAGCTCTTTCAGCGATCTATGGCGATGATTTTCTGGTTGTGGATGAAGCAAGCCGGCTGTACGAAGTCCGGGTGAGCCATGAGTCAGATTCTTGGTGGTCAGGTACACTGCAGGTTTTACTACCCCCTCAATACCCCAGTAGAGTGCCGCCCGTGTTTGAAGTTCACTCCGCTTGGATGAGCGACTCGGAGATGTTCGACATCACCGATAAGTTGCACAGCATCTACCGGGAAAACAGAGGGGAGATTGTGCTGTACCTCTGGGTTGAGAAACTGAGGGAGTTTATTGATGACAAGGTGGCCGAGTTTAGTGAAAATGAACAGCTAGAAAAAGGTATTATGATCAAAGATTAAATACAATTGTCAATTTATGTCTTTTAAAATGCAATTCAGTGTGTATCGAGAGAGAACAGCCGAAGTCAGGGAAGGGATCAGTTTGGAGAATGTTCTTTAATCTTAAATCTTTAGTCGATTTCAGTCGCCAAGTGGCAATGATAATCCAGGCGACGAGTGTAGTGCAGCAGAACTCAATTTGTCATTGATATGGTTTATTTATATTTATTTATAATGACTGTGAACTCTTATTTGCTGTGAGTGACACCAACCAGTTATTTAGAACTTTTGCAAAACAAATAAAGAAATTGCAAGAATTAAAGAACAAAAATAAGTATTAATGTTTATACTGATGATTATTAATATATTTAATTATCTTTTGGGTTTTTCAAAGTACATTTCAATGGTTTTGCCTTTCGGAGGCAGGCAATTGATTTAAAATTACATATTGTGTGATATAATTTAGCAAAAGGATGATTAATAATTAAATATTTTTAATATGAAATTATGTCGCGTTTGTGCAGTACACGTGCTGTCCACGAATATAGATGGAATATGGTAAATTAAATTGATTTTGGTTGCAGTGCGTTTGTGTGCAAAGTATTTAAGAAATAAGATAAATTTGTCAGTGTTCTGTTTGCTTTTCAGTTCACACTTACACAGTTACAGTGTTCTCAAAATATATTTCTCATTTGTTAAAACTGCAGTTAAAAGCAAAAAATAGCAAAGCAAAAATAGGATTATGAAGTGTTAACTTAGAATATAAAATATGACTGTATATTACAGGCACATTAGAATTCATGCATATGGATCTGTTGGGAAACCACAACAATGCTCTCTAATTAATTCTCATCTGATGCAATTTTAAAACACTGTAGCTGATGCAATAATAAAACAGAATAATTTCCACTTCCTGAACTTGTTACTGATCGGTCAGTTGCTGAATTCTCCTTACTAATATTTCCTTGTATAAAGAAAAACTGATCATCTGTTATGTTTGATCAATTTCTAATTTGTTTCTTAGTAAATATTGTTTTTATTTATCTAGGTACAAGTAGAAAATGTTTGTGTATTTTGTCTTTTCTACAACAGCTGAGGCATTTCATTCTAAAATGGGTTATTTTGAAACAAGTAAAATACAGTTCTTAAACCAGTGTAACCTTTCAGCATAAGTTATGTGGCAGTAGCAAAAGTCTTGGTGACAAACTATAACACCAGGTCTACTTGTTTAGAAAAGTGTGTGAAACTAGATTCCTGTCTGCGAACACTGTGGTGAAAGAAGATCGTGAACAAAGGGTGTGTAATTTTATTAGTGCAAATTAAAATCAATTTTTATGATTATTAAAACAGTTCCTTGAATATCTTAATTATAAAGGTATACAATATATGTCACTGACAAATCACAAAACCTAGCTTTTGTTTAAAGTAGAAGCAGGGCTCATATAAATGTTAATGAGTGGCATAATCTATTGTAAACATGGAGTGTCAAATGAAACAATATTATTAATCTAATTTTTGTTTATTCACACTGCAAGGGGGAGCTGGAAGAAGAGCAGCACCCCATACCCAGTTGAATAACCCACACCCAACCCCATCCTCCAAAGAGGATTGTTTGAACAATAACCATTGTGTTATCTCTTACAGGAGACAAACAGAGAGGTTTGGCATTTGAAGATGCTGCTAATGAACGTGACCACCAGACAGACTGTAATACATCCAGTGAAATAATTGATGACATTAGGGAACTACATTTGCATCAAATATCTTCACTACCCAAGTACTCAAGCAATGAAATTTCCTGTCCAGACATTTCACACGGAGAGCCTTTCACAGATAGAAAGAGTACTTTCCAAGCACACATTGCTCACATAAATTCTGTTGATCAAGTAAAACTTGTGGTTGATGCACTTAAGCTAAATCGCAAAATTGCAAATGCCGGACACAATGTGATGGCATACAGAGTTTTCTGCAAAGATCGCAATTCGTTTGTGCAGGATTGTGATGATGATGGTGAACTGCATGCAGGCTCAAGGTTATTACACCTACTGCAGATACTTGAGGTTAAGGATGTGGTTGTCGTAGTAACACGATGGTATGGGGGAATTCTCCTTGGACCTGATCGCTTCAAACATTACAATAACAGTGCCAGAGACTTGCTTAAGGCTGCTGGGTTTATTGCAGCTGAGAATAAGGAAGGTGTTGATCACTCTGCCTCTAAGCCTAGGAATCACAAACTCCTAATTAAGATGAAAAAACATAGATAATTATCAGATTTGTGTTTGCAGTCAGGACAACTGCCTTAGTGTATTTAGATTATGTTAAAGGTGTGTCAATTTACAGAGGGTGCTTTCATATATGAGTAACAGGGAGGTGCAAATGAAATTTTAGGGTTTGAAATTTTCAGTTTTGGTCATTTTAGGGGTAAATGATTTTACTAAGTATTTTTGGGGGGTGTACGGTTTAGGCAGGCAGGCATCTAAAACTATTGCTTCACTACTAAGGGTATTTTTTGTGCACATCCCTGTCACTTTTATATCAGAGAACTTTCTGTGATACAGTGTATGTTTTGTCAAACACAATCTCGAGCTTGATCACCGTTTCAGGTTCAACATGGACAGCAGAGTTTCTTGATCTTGAGCAAAGGATTTCCTTGACTTTGAATATGCAACTTTTTTAGTTAATCAGAAATATGTTAAAAGTTTAGTTTTCTGTTCACTTGGTTGAACTATTCTAAAAAATACAACAATCATAACCGAAGAGTTTTATTGCATTGACGGAAACTTTATAAACATTTTCTAAAATTCTGAAAAAATGTAATTCTAGAATTTTGCTCGAACAATAAATTAAGATGACCTTCAATCCTCCAGATGTGTAAACTTTTCAGAATACATACAATGGCACGCGCTACCTGAGGGTTTCGTAACATGGCCCTCTAAGCTGTCTTTGGTGGTTCTGAGTCATGCAAATGTAACTGCTAATCTTCCCCCAGCAAAGATTTGGGACCAAGACAACCGAAACAGTTGCTTTCCTTGATGTATACCATTTAATCTTGGTAGAGAGAAGTCCGCCTTACTTTAATTCACGCACGTAACGAAGACAAATTCCACTTCACTACAGGCACCACAGACTATGACAGACTAAGGCAGGCCAGTGGTAATCTTTATCATGGTCCTCGTCAGCCGCTTTTAGAAAATCAGTCAAGACATTTTATTTTTCATTATTTTTCTTTATACTGTATATCACAAAGAGATCCTGCCATGAATGGCCGTCATTCCAATATTAACACTTTATAAAAAGTTAAATTTGAAAACGCGGCTGATGCAAGTTCGTTTTAGTGCGGACTAAACTGGCGGCAAAAAGTTTTTTCTTTTAAAAATGTTGAAAATCTGAGATTTGAATTGTTAAGAGCCGGACCTAGGTGCTGGACGCTGTAAAAAACCTTATCGGATCATCACTCCTCCAAGTTTTGCCAAGTATTTATTTCGAGAAAAATGAAATAGCTCAGTGATTTTATGTTGTACCCTGGCAAAATTCCATGCAGACGCTAACATGACCCATGATATCAACTTTCGTTTGCCTAAAACCGCTGTATTTATTTGCAAACTCCCTGAAGAAGAGAAGCGTCGATCGGAGAAATAAAGAACGTGGCGATCGACTTTTTGCATTCCAAATCTTTGTTGGGTTACTCTCGCGTTCCATACTCTTTATCTTTCGACGGACGGCATCGAAGGGACCGGCGTTTTGACCCATGACCTTGGTTCGCTTATAGTTAGTCCAAAATCCTTGCAGGCAATGGCAAACTGGTTCCAAGTCGGGGCTACATTATGTCGCAATCTTTATTTCACCAGGGTAATCATTTCAGTATGTAAAATACTGTTATCACTAGGAGCCCTAGATTGTAAAATTTAAAAATTACAATATTAAATGAATAGCTATATTATTAAAAACTTATTTACAAATATGTTTGCTAAAACTACTAAAGATTAGGATAAAATATACTATTTAAAAATATAATTTACAGTTAAGTAGAATAAAATTCTTTAAGCGCAGAATTAAAAGAATGTAATGTTTTGCATATTTTGATTTTTTTTGGTGAAATCATTAAAGAGTTTTGCTTCGCTATAATAAAAGGAACACCTTGCCGTTTCAGTCCTCACTCGCGGTATCTGTAGGTTGTTGACATTGTTTCTTAATTTATACGTGCAACTGCTTTGTTGGAAATAGTTTTTTAGACCAGTCATGAGTGTTGTGTGCATATCACGCCTTTTCGTCAAAGGAAGCCATTTAAGATTTCTTATAGGTTGGGCTGTTTGTGGAAGCACCGATTTGGCCGCCCTTTCTTGCAGTTGGTCCAGTTTTGCGCTTACCTTTTTACCAATCGAGTTCCAAGCAACATCACAATAGTCCAGCAATGGCAAGATGGTCTCGGTGTATACTTTATTTGCCGCATCAGCAGTGAGATGCTTTCTGATTCTGCCTAGGGCACCTAATCTGGATGATAGTTTGCTGTAGAGCCGATCTACATGTGCATTAAAGTTTACGATTTGCGTCTATAGGGATCCCTAGGTACTTGTGATGAGAAACCCTCTTCACACTATTACTTCCAAGTAAAAGATCAAGTCTATTATTTGCCGAGATTCTTTGGTGAGTAACAAACAAAACAGCCTCAGTTTTGGTATGATGAAGACAGAGTCTGTTTTCTTTTGACCAGATTTGTAGTCAATCAAGGTCTTGTTGAAGTACCCTCTCCACGTCATTTATGTCCGAACTTGTATAAAAAATAACTGTGTCGTCTGCGTACAAGATCGTGTGAGCTTTTTGCCTACGGGTTGGCAGATCGTTTATGTAAATGGGAAGAGAATAGGGCCCAAAATTGAGCCTTGTTGTACGCCAGATACGACGATTTGTGGCTCTGACAGTGTCCCGTCAAACAGAACTGATTGTTTGCGATCTGTTAGATAGTTGGCAAACCACGCCTGTTCTTTCCCCGTTATCCCTAGGTTAACAAGCTTATTGAGCAGCAATATGTGGTTTACAGTGTCAAAAGCCTTACGCATATCAATGAACACCGCTACGGTTTGACATCCACCATCGATGCCCTTGCAAATGTGGTCAGTGAAATAAGTTACAGCATCTTGCGTCGAGCGGTGTTCTCTAAAGCCGAGGTGATGAGAGGATAACTGGTTTGTAGCTTCCAAATACTCGATCAGCTGTTTCTGTACCGCCCTCTCTAGGATTTTTGACGCGACCGGCAAGATGGACAAAGGGCGATAATTATCCATGGATATTTTATCTCCGTCTTTGTGAAGACATACGACCCTTGCATGTTTCCATTCCTCTGGAGCTGTTGATGTAGATATTGAGCAGTTCACAATTACTGTAAAGGGGGCCGATACCGTTGGAGCAGCATCCTTGAGTAGACGGGCAGGAATGCTAAGTCAGTAGCCTTACTTGCTTTCAGTAACTTAAGTTGCTGGTACACAAAGCTCACTGTTGTTCTTTTCACATGGATTCTCTGTCTGCACAGTGAGCGGCACAGGGTTTTGATTCGGTAGTATTCTTTTCACAATGTTGTTGAAAAAAGTATAAAATCCCTTAGCAATACTAGTGGCTTCTGTAGTTACCTTGCCATCAACATTTATAGGGTGTGTTGTAGCGGATTTAGTTCCTGTGGATTTATTGGGGATTAGCCGTTTGACTATTTTCCAGAAATTACGTGGGTCGTCAGCATTTTCGTCAATCACCTTTCTGCTATAATTTGCCTTGGCTCTACGGATGTTCATGGTAACCCGATTTCGCAGACTCTTGTAGTTGTTCCAATCAAGCTCTTTGTTTGTTCTTCGAGCTTTCCGATGTGCATAGTCTCTTTCTCTCATGAATGAGATTTTTAATTTCACTTGATAGCCATGGTGTTTCTCTACCTCGCACCTTCTTATTAATTAAAGGCGCGTGCTTGTTTGCCACTTGTGTAAACTTTGTCTTAAAACTGGTCCATGCCTCATTTACATCATCATTTCCAGTCGCAGTATTCACAGAGTCCCACGGGATATCTTCTAAATCTTTATTGAAACTGGTGGCATTATATTTAGCATACTTTCTGCATTTAATTATTTTTGGCTTGAACTTCGCACGCAGCTGACCATGTCATCATAGCAAAAGGCGGTGCGGATAACTTTTACGTGGGAAATATTCTGCGGTTGAGAAGTTGCGATGATTTCAATTATTGTTTGAGAGTCACGGGTGGTCCTTCTAAGCTCTTTCATAAGCTGTGAAAAGTTCATTGATCGAAAAATGCCTTTGAGTTTCTTTGTCTCAACGTGGCATTTAGCACCTGTCATAAAATTACAATTTAAATCTCCCATGACAATAACCTCTTTCTCTTCCGCAGAGGCAATTTGCAAAACTTCTTCTAAATTTTCCATGAAGTCTGCATCCCGAAAATCTGAACCGTCGGGAGGGCGGTATATTGTTCCCAATAAAATTCCCTTTGAATGAACGAACAACAATGAGAACTGTGCGCACCATGGTCTCGGCCCTCAGGCGAGCCAAGTTGAACAGATTTTCGTCACTTCTGGTCTGTAAGTAGACATCTTTTGCAGAGTGTCTGAAACCGAAGTTCAGCAGCAGCGAAAAGAAAATGTGTAACGAAGTTGGTGCAAGGACACATCCTTGTTTTACGTCGTTCTGAAATGTGAAAGGCTTTGAGGTTTCTTATAGTAGCTGACCACACCGTGCATGCTGTCGTGAAAAGAGGTGATAATGCTGATCAACTTTGAGGGACAACCAGTCTTGTTCTAGCAACTGAAACAGACCTCTCCTACTCACGAGATCAAAAGCCTTTGTAAGTTCGATGAAGGCGATGCGGTAATGCTGAGGTGATAATGCAGATCAACTCTGGGGACAACCAATCTTGTTCTAGCAACTGAAACAGATCTCTCCTGCTCACGCGGTCAAAGTCTCTGTAAGATCGATGAAGACGATGAATGATAGCTTCTGCTGTTCTCGGCGTCTTTCCTGGAAATGACGTACAGAGAAAATAATGTCAACTATGGATCTCGCAGATCTGAATCTGGTTAGATGCATATCGACGAGGACTTTACCACTTGGGCGAAGACTTTTCCTACCATGTGCTACAAGGAGGTACCCGGCAGCTGTTGCAATCACGGCGGTCACTCTTATTTTTATACAGAGAGACGATCTTGGCATTGTGCATGTCCTGAGGTACCTTGCTTTCTCTCTAGCAGAGGCATAAAAAGTTGCAGCAGAGCTGGCTTTCTGCATTTGACAATGGCTTTAGTTAGCTCTTCCGTGGAGCGTTCGGAGTTCAGCTCTTCTGGAACAGGTAATCTTTAAAAACGTCGAGTGTTTCTTGGGTGACGGAGTTATCTCTGGAGTAGAAGTCTTGCTGGTGTTCAACCCAACGTCCTATTCGCTTATCTTTTTCTGTAATCATTTATTTTTGATTTCAGAGGCACAGACGTCTGTATTTGGTTTGCCTGTGGTTTGTCTGATACCCTCACACATGTGCCTGATGTTGCTGGTGTCCGATGCCTGCTGGATGTTATTTGACAGTTGAGGCCAGTAGTCATTTACGCAATGACGTGGGGTATGCTGAGCCTTGCTGCAAGCAGCTTTTAGTGCTTGCTAGTTTTGCTGACTTAGATCCCACTTGTATGTAATCACTCGACGTTGATTACCGGTTCGAACATAGAGATATTAGCCTCAAACCAGTCTGTGTTCTTGCGCTCCTCCTTGTCATAGGTCGTGACTGCGGCATTATAGACGTTGTGTCGAAGGGAGTTCCATCTGTCTTTTACAGACTGTGCTTGGTCGCTAGTCAGGGTCCCCTCGAGCCGCTCTACGATCTCTTGGTTTTTATCTGGATAGGCAGACTTGTTGATGTTGCCTCTCGGCTGACATTTCTTCTTAGAGTAGTGAAGTTTCCTGGAATGCTCTGATGTTGGGATTCTGTTGACGACGCTATAGAGTTGTTTGTAGAACTGGTCTTTGGCTTCGGATGTGGCTTATAGTGTTGATGTAGATGCATACAAGAATTACAAGGCCCTCCAGTGTAGAAACGCGATGGGTGAGGATTCTGTCTGTGCCATCCATAGAAAGTTCGATCGTGCGGAGTAGGGTGTTCTTAACGACAAAAGCAACTGTGGTTTCCTCGGCCCCAATCTGAAGAAGGTAGAGTGGTCCTTCTTTTAGGATCCACTGTCTGAGAGTCGCGTTTTCTTGCGGAGCTGCTATGTCAATGTCCAGTCTGTGCAGCTTAGTGCAGTAATGGACTAAAATCCAACAAAAGTATACATCAGTATGTTGTCGTAGCAACAGCAGAGCCAAATAGAATATCTTTGTGCATGATTTGGGTCAACACGTTTGTATATAGCCATAACATGCCAAAAAATCAAATAATAGAGAGAAATAATTTCGAGTGAAATACCACCTTAATGAATAACGGATTTTGTAGTTGCACTGTAAATGAGGAACCGAATATCAGAAAATAGACTTGTCGGATAAATCTTACAGTAAATTTAAAGATAAATAAGAACCGATTCTACTAAATTACAAATCGTTAAGATACAAGGTTCATTGTTATGTTACAGTATCGGTTTATGGTTGTGTTTAGGTTATCTTCATCATCGTCATCTTGGAGAGGATTTAACATTATCCCAAAGTTTTTGTGTAACGTAGCCTCACTCCCGTGCCATTCGGTCATTTCTATTGAGACGCCGTGGAGAAAGGATATCATTTGGCGTCGCTAAAGATAATGGATGCTGTGACGGACGAGCATGTTGAGCTGGAATCATTTCGTCGTAACCCTTTAATATACCTTCACTGCATAGATCTGACCTCCAAGTTCCAAGTTGCTGTTTCTAGATTTCCAAGCACTAATTTTCTCAAAATAAAAGCTCACTTCTAGAAATTGAGAAAAGCTTTTTTGGACAAATTAAATTATTGGTAAGCACGTATTTGTCACTACTGCAAACTGACAAGACAGTGAACTGAAATCTAGCAACAAGAATTGGATGGATTCCATTTCAGAATGTTTATATAGGTGTTACTTATCTGCATTTGCTTTTTTTTATCTTGATTTGTTGTAAACGTTTTGGTACCACTATAAGAAAATTCTTTTCGTCAAGAGTAATTATCGTTACCCTCTTCAAACAATTGTTGTTGACTTCTCTTTTGGGAGACTATCCACAACATAACATTATGTTCATTATGAACAATTTTCCAGAATCACTTAAAACAAAGGCTTCCCATAAATGCCAAGAAACATATAAACTACTTAGCAATAGCGTCTAGACTAATTGGGGAATGGATTGGGAAGAATTTCTTCTGGCTTGTGGAATGCCTGTTAAATGGACTTCTTGTGCCTGGCAGGAAAAACAGACCTAGCACATACAAAAATGGAACTGTCTTCCCGCTGGTTGACTCTCAGTCTTCTCAAACGCAGTGGGTGACTTCTCAGAGGGACATCATCATCAAATCCAGGGCACTCATCAAAGGAAGGAAGTACATCTCTGAATCTTTCATTGGGTGTGCAGTAGTAAAATGGGAGCCCAGAATCAATTATCTTGGTAAACTCCCTTGAAACAAGAACAAAATACTAAATTTTTTACTTCATTTCTTGGTTTTGTCTTTACTGTTCAAAGAGCTTGTGAATATTTGAAAAAGAAATAATACTAACCTATTTTTAACCTATTAAAAAATGTTGATATACTCGGGAAGATTATTTGTTGGAGGGATAGCAATGGTAATTGGTGATTAATCAATAGTTTATATTTTAAACTTGTTTTTTTACAACAACTTTCTTCCTTTAATACAACTTTATATTGACAAACTTTCATAGAATTTATTATTTCTGAGATGCAATAAAAAAGGGCTTCCAATTATATTGCATAATAAAGCAAAAATTTCATTCATATCAAAGGAAAAAAGAAGCTTTCATTAACAATCTTATAATTTGTAACATACCGAACATTATTTGGTCAGTAACTCTTGAACTGCTTAAGGGTGAATATGGGCCCCAGATCCCGGTGAGTGATTGAATAGAATGTCTCCAGGTCATCAGTTCCACCAGCACGAGGATGCTCTGCATAACCGATGGTGTTGTCTTGACAGCGGCGAAACTCCTGACTTTCAATGTTAGATGTCACCTCAATCACAGTTTCATGTGAAAATCCTCTGATGTTCTCCACAGGCCTACAATAATGAAAAGCATTTTTAGACATCTAAAAGAAACAACCATTGTGGAAAATGTTGAATTGAAATTCAAAAGTTTGAGGAAGCACTACTGACAAAGCATTTTACAACTAAATTCGAAAGGTTAAACAAGATTGTTGGATAAAAGATATTGAACAGACAAAATAATGCAGAAATTTAGGTCCAGTAGTTTTGAAAAATGTTTTTTGATTGGGAATAATATATAATTATTATAGTTAACATTATCTGTTTCTCCTCATCAAGCTCATCAAGTATCCCACCCTTGTTCTCGAAAAACTAAATAAGGCTAATTGGGGTTTTAAAGCAAGGCAACTTCTTTAATGACTTACATTATAAACTATATAACACAAAAATGCCTGTTCCGACAAGATATAGAAGTGATAAAAAGTCATACACAAGATTTAATATGTTGTTATTGTTTCCATGCCCCTCCCGGTCCCCCTCCCTTCATGCCGATGGCTCTGCTGTGGTTAAGCATGATGCATACACAGAACTGCACTTCACTGTTCTGCCTGGTCAGACATCTGTGCCAAATCGTTTGATAACAGTAAAAACAACAAAGTCCAGTGCAGTGAGAGATGATACAAACCCTTGGAACATCAGAAATTGAAACATTTTAAAATTTTTATCCTTGTCTAACAGAACTTGCAGTGCAGGCAGGGAAGAGGAATCTGGAAATATCAATCAATCTATTTTTACTGTCTTATGATAATTAACTACCTTGTAAACATGGTTGTGGTCTGCTCTGTCATGCCTCTCTACACCTGTCGCTGCATCAATCTCTGGGACATAAAGACGGGTTTTGAAATCAACACCTTGGTTATACAGCTCATCAATGCGATGGTGGTAAATGCACGTTGCCACAATAGACTGAAACTTGTCACGGAAGCTTTCCATTGGCACATTGTGGCGAAATGGATACGGTGAATGACCTGGGGGAACGAGCTTGCCTCTTGTATGGGTCAAAGCATCTTCCAGTGACATACCACCAGTCTGAAGCCTGTAAATCTCCTCTATCAAAGAATTAGGAATGGCAGGGTTATGTCTCCTCGTAGCATGTGATCCATCTGGTTGTACTGAAAAGTAACATACACAAGTGGGTAAATACCTTCTTTGAAACTGAAAAAAAATAAACAAAATTATCTCTCCTTTTGCTAATACCAACCATCAAAAAAGCCATATCAGCAAAAATTTAAAAATTGAGTGCTGCATAGTAAATTTTGGAGAAAAAAAGTTTGCAAGGCACCCTTTCTTGTGACTAAATCATAAAATTATTGTAAACATACCATTTACAGTCACTATCATCTCCCGAAGTGTGTTAGTTGACATTTCTTGGACAGTTGCCATATATGGAGGGCCCGAGATTCTCCTCTTGTCCTCAAACTACAGAATTCTCCATCAGTCCCGGATCAGTCACCGTACCTGTAATATGAAAATTGCAGTTCAAAAATTAAGAGGGCAATATAAAAAGTTAAGCCTGTACCAGACGAGCACGAGAGTTTACAAGAGTTTGAACTCTCACTCGCATAAAATTAACAACTCTCATGCAACTCTTTTGCTCATGTGGTTCGGTCTTAATAACAACAATTGTGTAGTCATGATGCAATTTATGTTAGAATGCATAAAATACATAACAATTCTGGTCATTGCATTATTGCAATGCACAACTCTGCTGTGTCTGTGAGCTATCTTGAAATTTCTAGCCGGGATTGCAGCTTAATTTTTCCTGATGAAGTGTAAAAATATTTTCACTGTTAAAGCTGTTCCTTATTTTCCAAAAGATAAGTGGATGAAGTATTTTTGCCACACACAGATATTCATTCACAAGTCATAGTATGCAGCAAAATTTTGAGTTGAAAATACTTTATTCTTTTGGCTTAACTGTTTTTGTGCTAGACTTTAAAAGAGACCTACCAACAGTTAGTAAAGATCCTTCACTTCACGAGTAAGGTCTCGAATAAACTGGTTATGCAATGTTCTGCATGGGACGTACTTAACCGGAAGTGCGTATGGCTTCTTGTTTCGTTGCTCATCAGCAACTATGAGGACGAAGACATGGGTGGCAGCTGTCCTCTTCTTCTTAAACAGATTCTGCAGGCAAGTCTTTACATTTGAAGCTAAGTCTTTCACTGCCACACAACACCGCTGAAAGACTGCAGAAGAAACAGTGTTTGGTTCCAGTGAGCCTAAATACTGCTCATAATCAACTGTGAAGGACTGGCATTGCTCTAGAAGAGTCTGCTACTCAACAACATTCCAGTTAGCACTCTTGAGAGTTTCTTCTGGAGTATTGGGTGCTCCAAACTTCTTACGGCAAATCTCAATAGCATCTTTTAATCCTTTGATGAGGAAGTCTCTATCCTGTTCCAAATCTTCAGTGACATGCTGAATGCATTCCCGAAGATCATGAAATGTTGATGCCTTCGAACCACTATCTGTTATCTGACGCCTCTTATCATACACTTCCCGCAATCTTGCAACCGCACCATCTCCCAGATCCACATCCCAATTCCATTCCCCTCTTTGTGACTCCGTCAAAGCCTCCTTATAATCTGTTGCATCCAACTTCACCCAGAACCTTGCTTTGGGGTTCTTTTCCTTCAGCTCATCAAGTATCCCACCCTTGTTCAAAAACAAGACAAGTATAAATGATATATCAAAAGCTGTACATCCAACGACTTAAATAACCTAATCTCTGAGAGAAAAGTGTACAAGAAAAACTATACATGTATTTCCTGTAGCCCCTTGTTGCAATATGAGAACGGGAGAATGGATATGGTGGAAAGACTAGACAAATTTACAATAATTTATTATTCACCAAGCCATAAATTACTCAGATTTACGTGCGAAATGAAAATGACATTTCACACGTGTTGAAATCTTATATTTTGACACATGCGTCAAATATCACTTTCCCACAGAAAGTGATATTTTCTTCTGCAGGTTGTAAAGTATTAGATAACTTATTGCTTGACACTTGGAGATACGGATTTTATCTTCTTGTATTGAAACAAATTATTATCTCGAACTCGTTCGCTTTGCTCACTCATGCGAGATATTTCGATACTCAAAGATAAAAATCGTATCTCCGTGCGGCCATGTAATATCCTCTATTTATTTATCACACAAAAATGACTTTACAAGAAAAATACATATACAAAGACAATGAAGTAACTTTTACAGATAATTTAAAAACAGAATCCTATTAATACCCATGCTATTATAAAATAGTCAAGTAGCATGAGGTCAAAACTTCAGTGGTTAGATTATGATGTTATATCTTCTAAAACACTTTTTGCTTCTCTGAGATCAAGTACTTTGGTAACCAATAGAGGTAAAATTAATATATACTGGAATCTTGTTACAATTGTTTAGCATTTTACCTGAACATCTGTTCATGAGTGGAATGGTGATTTCTTGTTTTTCCTGCTCTGAGTCATCTGGCTGGTGCACAAAATGGTCTCCAGGTTTTAGGTTGTATATATTACTTAATTTGATCTAATGATAATCTGCAAATGTTACAGTTTTCAGTTCTAAACAATTTGGCCAGTTGCAAAAATGCAAACCACGTGCACTAATGATTGTACAATTCATTCAGTACTGCATGGAAAACACCATGATTACCGTGTGCTTTTAATAAGGGACTGTATAAAAACTGAAATTCAGTACAATTTTGCATACTTTGCAACCTCCCTGAAAACACATGTGGCAATGAAAATGAAGTCACCTATACAAATTATTAAGGATGAAATGCTATTTAAAATTTCTTTTCCCAGAAGAAAGCTTTTACATTTGAATTTTAATATAAAAACTTCTACAAAAGACAACTAATATTAATATTATTTATTTATCAATTTACTAATATTTGTGTTTTAATTTGAACTATTCTAAATAGCTCATATGAACATTATTATGCTAATATGCATTTTATAAATGCTTTATTATTTATATTATTATCTATAAAAATTCAGGGGTCACTGAATTTGTTTCAGGTATGAAGCCTGTGGTAGAGTGCAATAAGTTTTAAAATTTGACTTATGTAACTTGACGTTGCTGCAATAGTTGGCAACTGAAAGGGGATATATTGCATAAATATGAACTCTTCAAGTCAAATTGGGTCTTAATGGTGGTACATGAGCAAAGAAATTGTACTGTAGTACTACAATTTCCGCAATACAGATTAAAGCTTACCTTGAGAGGATTTTTTATGTCTGCTTGACTCAAACCACTCCACATGGGTCCAGCAAAGAGCTTTTGGAACCGCCCAGGAAACTCAGCTGTCATAGTTTCATGCCAGAGTTCGTAATCCTTTGGTACATAAATCTATAATCACAATATCAGTACCACTGCTTTTGAATATCTTCCATGAGAAAATCCAAAACAACTATTCCAGCTTTGACTTTAGGAGAAATCCCTTTTTCAGTACAGAAGACTGTATGCAAAACATGTCTCATGCTGCAGCGACTGTTTTTTTTTCAAGTGTCTAACTGTGCAAGAGCATGTAAGAATATTTTATTCTATAGAAATGTTTAACAAAGATGACAAAACCAAAAATTACATTTGGGAATTTATTTATACCACTAAACAATCGTTGGAGATACACAAATTTCACTTCTAAGTGCAAAATCTTTGTAATACTTCTTATGGTTCAGAGCTTGACAAAGATTTATTCAAAGTCATGGATGTTTATAAAATAAGGTATATTCACATTTTAAAACAAAATAGTCTATGGCCTCATTATCACCATTAATTTAAGTGACAAATTTATTATCCTCAATTCCCTGCTACTATTTAAATTTTACATATATTACACAACAGTTTCAAAGTATCTTTATGCAATTTTTATGGCATACCTAGAAAGCACACCTGACTTGTATTGGTGCAGGAAAAGAATTCTATACAATATTATACCATCCCAAATGGCATTCTATTCAAACGCATAAGTGAGCCAGTCTCACCAGATTGATCAACTGCAATACACTGTGCAAACTTGTATAACAAGTTATTTTTCCCTACTGACTGAAATATTTTCATTGCACTTAAGGATAATGAGGCAAAGTCTGATGGAGTGGTGTCAATCCCAGTTGCTTGTACAGCTTTCAAATACAACTTATCAAGTAAATCCTGCTTCTCTTTATCTTTCAGTCCTTCCACCAAGGTATTAACAGAATCCAGTCGATGTAATTTCTTGAACAATGAAGCAACAATCTTTTAAGACAGTGTCTCCAAACGATCCAAACCTTCCAGCACAGCTTCTTCCACTTCAAATTTAGGCGTTCTTCTAATTCTTTTAATAATCTCATCATGATCAGATAGCTTTATTTCTCCCCCTTCTTTTTCTTGCGTGTCACCACTGTCTTCTGCACCTTCCAAGTATCCTTCAACTGTGAGGCCAAAGTGCTCTTCTGCTGCCTCAACAGTCCCATACTTTTTCTTGAGGTAAAAGCATTGTTTTCTCACAGCAGGACCTAAGTATTTAAAAAAAATGATCAATGTGTTACTGAAATGAAATTTAGATACAGATCATAGTATGAAATTGAAAATTGAA
The DNA here is from genome assembly GCA_026167885.1 of Bergia puertoricense. Taxonomy (NCBI): domain Eukaryota; kingdom Metazoa; phylum Cnidaria; class Anthozoa; order Zoantharia; family Parazoanthidae; genus Bergia; species Bergia puertoricense. Next base: position 19,979 of record JANSTQ010163433.1, read on the forward strand.
CATAATATAAAAATTAAAATTATTTTTAGGATTAATTTTTATATAGCAAACACCAGATATTTTCAAACTTTTTTATGCCAATAAAATCATCTTTAAATCAAAATAAACATCTGCCACATCCAAAAATGGAATTAATCATTCAAATCGAAGAATAGTTTTCAAACTGACGTGACTGATATTAAATGAAAGAAGGAAACGGTCAATACAAAGCCAAAGAATGAAGTTCTAATGAGTTGTCTTTTCGCATTAACAGTGTTTTGCATTTATAGGGTAACACTAAAAATCCATCCTGATCTCAGTTGTGTGGATCTAGCAGACTCTCTAATAGAGGTTGCCAGCTGACCCCAATAAGGATTCTTCTCACCATAACCTGGCCACTGGAAAGTCGATGAATCCAGATTGTCACTTTGAAACAATGCTATATACTCAATAAGAGCTCGAATTTCTCTTGTCTGCCATGAAGTGGCTTGCTTCTTTGATAGATTCGGCACAAAACGCATCTCCTTTAACGGCGAAAAAACTTTTCTCGCCCTTCTTGGAACATTTTTGTCGACCTACAACAAGAAAATCGAAAGTGGATGAATCAATCAAAGCATTCAACCGAGTCAAATACCGTAAAACCTCGAAAACAAGCCCAGTGGGCTTAATCTCGAAAAGAAGCCCATCTCGAAAAGAAACCCCCCTCTTGAGTTTGCAAAAATAATCTCGAAAAGAAGCCCATCTTGAAAAGAAGCCCAGTGGGCTTCTTTTCGAGAT
>JANSTQ010163434.1:0-10649 GCA_026167885.1 Bergia puertoricense
CAGAAGAAAGACTTGCTCACATTAGCCTACTACTTGCTCTTCCTGCTGAACGCTCCTTCAGAACCCTCAAAGACAGAGCTTTCGCAAATTCAAGCTCCAGTTTTCTCTTTAACTTTCAAGTATTGACTCCAGGAAACATTTTAAATTTAATTTGAAAATCCGATTTTTATTCAAGAAAATCTTTTTATTTTTAATCATTAGATTTGGTATTGCTCAGGTTTTTTTATAGCACTGAGATAATAATTTTATCGGTAAATAGCGCACCTGAACATTTATGTATGTTTCTTGTCCTCCTTCTCCTCGTCCTCCTCGTCCTCCTCCTCCTCTTTTTCCTCCTCCTCCTATTGCTCCTCCTCTTCTTCTTCCTCCTCCTCCTCTTTTTCCTCCTCCTCCTACTGCTCCTCCTCTTCTTCCTCCTCCTCCTCCTCTTTTTCCTCCTCCTCCTACTGTTCCTCCTCTTCTTCCTCCTCCTTCTCCTCCTCCTCCTCCTCCTCTTCCTCTTCCTCGTCCTCGTCTTCTTATTATTATTCTTATTATTATTATTATTACTATCATCATCATCATCATCATCATTTTTAATGATAATACCGAGTTTAAATTTATGAAGATGCAAACATCATGGCTTGTTAAGCATAAGTTTCGGTATTTCAGTGTTTACCTTGATTAACATTTCTGGATCCCCGATATCTCAATCTGCCGCTATCTCGATTATTTCATCGTTTCCCTTAAGATATTGAGACGAAGAAAGTTTACTGTAACATGTTATACCCGATAAAGAGATCACGTGTCATACCCCTAAAAGAAGGGTGCCTAAAAAAGGAATGGGAGGGGACGGTTTAAAGAACTGGTTAATCAATCTCAATATTTCAGGGATTTTTTTTATTTCTTTTCTTATCGTTTTCCCGTTTAGGCTTGTATCAATCCTCTCCAAGGGTTTCTCAACTGTCTGGTGTATGGTAAGCAGAGTCAGCTCAGATGCTGTAATTACGATGCCACGTTGCTACCTGTTGCTGACTTAGACTCGCCGACTCAAAGTGAACCGTCGAACACGTTCATCCGGGATGAGACTTTCATGATAAACAGTCAAGACACTATCGAACCAGTAACTTCTTCCTCGAGAGGTGCTTTCAGCGAAACGAGCCCTTTACTGAGTGGCACTAGTTTGGGGACTTCGTCTCCATCTATCGGACCTTACAGGCCATTTGTGGCGCGGCTTTTAGGAGAATCCAAGTAGATAAAAAATGCCCGCCATATATTAATTTAAACACCAATATTTGGAACCGAAACGCTTTGTGACAGTGCGTTATCGTTTACATCCTATCAACGGTCGAACCAAAAGCAGAAACTTAGCCCCTTTGTGGTCCATTTGTAATAAGTATAATAAATATAAAGAGGCAGCTGAAGGCCTAGAGAGTGTGCAATCCAAGATGGTGGACTGTCCAAACCCCAAAGGCTCATGGGAGTTTAGGTTCGTTCCCAGTCCTCTCATAACACATTCTTGAAATCGGAGCTAGTCTACAGCCACTTAAAATAAGCTATGCGTGTACCACAACACTAGTCATTAGGGTTACTCTACTGTTTCCTAGAATTGTGTGGGTTCTTTTAAGTCCCACAAAAGAACGTCGAGAGACTAGACCAAGCAGATTAACGTCCCTGTCCACGAAATGTGTGACGAAAGAAGGTCACACAAAATTCGACCTCTGACCAGTTCCTCACGCAGAATCCAGGAACACACATGAATCGGCCCGCGTCTTCAACCATGTTTTCTTCTTTGAAAACACTGAGTAAGTTTTGTACTTATCGTACTACCGTTCCTCCCAGTTTCTCTCAAGTTTATGAAGTGCGTGATTTGGGCCTAACATTTTGGGGGATTTCTTTCGGAAAAATATTAGGAAAACAATCACCACGAGAGTTTGGGACTCTTTCTTTTCCTTAGCCTCAGACGGGGCTTCAGGAGAAGTTTCGAAATAGATCAAAAGATGGCAAATCTTCCGTTAGTGTGTGAAACGTTCAAAATTAGATCGGGAGGATTTTTTAAGACAAAATCTGGAAATACTTTAAAATACTTTGGAAACGATTGGAGAATTTTTGTTCATGTCGGCAAATATGCTATGAAAATTGCAAATATTCTTTGAAATTTCAAACACGGTCGTGCGAATCATAGCAAAAAATCAGTTAAACCAAATTGCTTACTAATGAACTACAAATTTTAAATCTTATCAAGGTGTTCGATGATGTGTTTTCCCACTCGATTCCAGTTTTACCGAGTTGTTTTGTGTACGTAGACGGAGTTTATCATTTATTGCTTTTAGCTAGCAAGTTAACAGCGAAAAAAGTTAATTATGTAAATCATGAACTATTAAGTTTTAATCAGATTTTTAAAATGTCTGCAGGCAGCATTTATGAATTGATGAAATTAAAAAATCAGTATGTGCAAATGGTGAAATAAAGTTATTTCAAAGACTTTTCTGTGTACTTGCTAACTGCATGGGAGGGGCGGATGGACGAGAAATATTGACTCGAGGCGGTCATGAGACGGCAGAAGGTTTTGGCTGACCGAATTCATGCTAGCGGCGGGTAAAATTTGCGGTATTTGCAATATTATGGTGAAAAAATATATATTTATAGATCTATAAATAAAATTGTTGAAGTAAAAATGATACAGCCTTTTGTACATTTGAGGGGTCAGATGAGACTTTCATTTTTGTTGAAAAAAATCTTTCCTTCAAAAGCATTTCCTTTTCAATATAAGAGCATATAGTTGTTGATCTTTGGAGCTTTTCCACTATGTTTGCGCGTGTAAATATAATTACTTGCAGTTAGTTTGTAAACCAAGTATATTTACTGGATCAGTATTCAAACTTGCGACATTTAGCTGGTCCCTAACTAGCATAACTAGCCCGCCTTTACATGCAATCTTGAAGACCCCGCCACCCCGGGGTAAACTCGCAACGTGACTTGTTATTGTCACTTTTAATGATGTAAAACCGTCAGCAAATCAGTGAAGATTGTCATCTTCGGAATTTTCGAAATTTGTGAGATAACGCTTGCGAAAATACTCGCCAAATTGATAAGAACGGGAGGCCTTTTTTGCGTCATTTGGCTTAGAATTTAGATCTTGGCGAGCTTGGTTGCTGTAATATAAACTTCAAAAATTCTCTGTTACCTCACCCCGGCTGGGCGGGTTACCCCTCCTTGAGCGTTTACATGAGAAAAAAGTTCACCCCACCTAGGCGGTTTACCCTCCCTGGCTGAACGGGTAACCCGCCTCGGTGGGGTACCCTACCTTTCATGTAAACGTGATCAAGATAAAAAGAGAGATTATATGAACAGGCGGTTTACCCCACTTCACCGGGTTACCTCACCTACCCGGGGTCCCCCACCTCCATGTAAATAGTCCCTAAATTGGGGTGCGGTTGCAGCTCCAGCGACACGGTCCCGCGCTCGCTCTTCAAGAAGTTTAGGAAGAATTAAATAACCTGATACACTAACGATTTTCCGTAACCCGTCGGAAGAACAGCTACAAAATCTCTTTTTAAATACAAGGTCTCTAAGCAAAATACCTGTTTAACTTTTAGCGTTATCTCTTCAAAACCGGAAGAAAGCAAAGACGGGACGTAAACATTTCAGAAACGACACATGCGACGCCATATTTTCGTGCAACCATCTAGAAAATTATGTACACCCTCCCCCGCAAGAAATTAAAATGTTTGACCATTGCGACAAAAGTTCTTCATGCACCCTCCCTCGCACCGTTAGTAATTCGCAACCAATAACACGTGACCAGCCGCAACCAGGGTACTTAGTCTCGACGGGGTGGAAGAGGAGAGGGCCCTGGGAAGGGGGTTGGGTTGATCTATACGGACTGGAAACGTCGTATACATTTTTAAAACGTGGAAATTGAAACTTGTTGAAAACAAAATGTGTGAACGTGGTAAAATTACAGTACATATCTGAGATTCAGAGCAAATGGCTTCATCATATCCCACATAACTGAGGGAGGTTTTTAGCCGTTTTATGTTAACGATTATCTAGTAAGAGACCCTGAGGCGGGTTCTTGGACAAACGAACGGTCAGTTGCGTTAAGTTGAAGTTTCATCAGTTTATTAAAAATTAAAATGACAGTACTAAGGCCAAATACAAAGAATACTTGATCTACGTTTTTCGTCACCGCCCACGATTACTACTTTTTAGTTTTTTATGTGTAAAACAGTTGATTTGGATCAGAGCCAAACCAAATAACTGCTATTTTTTATTTTATTTTTGTGAGAAACACTGCAATATACAGTTTACTCCCGATAACTCAAACCTTCAAGGGAAATGGAAAAAAGGTTCGAGTTATCGAGGGTAAAATTATAAAGAAAATAACCTGAAGGGCCGAAACAAAGTTACCTCGAGTTAGCGCAGGCTGGAGTTACTGCGGGTTCGAATTAACGGGAGTCAACTGTAATGATCATTTCCTTATCTGAACAGTTTGGGATAATTTTTCTTTTACATTACCTGTGCCGAGTGATTAATTCCCTTACTCTACCCCACTCTAACAACTTATGTTGCAAATATATTATAAGAAGACACGATGGTGATAAACTGGCTGGGGCTGAAAGGGTAAATAAAAATTTAAAAACCCGCCTCCCGCATTTACTTTTTAATTTTTATTTATGAGAACCCGTGAATTTTTTATTTGACCTGCATTATGGACACGAATGACAAGACAGCAGTGAGTGATGCATTGAGGCTCCACAAAATGTGTAGATCAAAAATTTTATTATCCACTGACGACCTTTTACAAGAATAAACACTTCTAGCCTGTTATTAAGAATCAAGATACCTCCCGTTGTAAAGGTTTACAAATTTACGGTCTGAAAGCATAACTTGTATATGCAATCATACCAAGTCCGTAAGTAGAAAACGACTAAACTGTACAATACTTTTAGGAAGAAACAGGAAGTAATATAAATATATTATATCTAATCACTTTTGGCCGTTACGTGTGTAACGTTTCACTGGAAGTTTGAGTATTTTAGTGCTTTGCAGCGACAGTTATCCAAACTTACTATTCTAATAACACACATGCGGCATATCGGAAAATGTTAGCCGAGTTTCTTTTAGTTTAACCTGAAAATGGTACAAAGCTGTGTCTTCCTCCCTCACTGAACGGTCGTGAATTCTAGAAATTTGGGTGCAACCGAGATAACCAAGGAAAAGTTGGTGAATCACTGCTTGCCAAAAATATTTTCTTCTTTGTTTTTAAACAAATATTTACGATATGACGCTGGAAACTGTCAATATAATGCCGAGTATATCACCAGCGAGCGTGTGCTTAGTTTTGCTTACTTTTTGCCCATCCTGCCGCACGACAGATGAAAGCCTGTAAGAGTCCTTAAATCGAGATTCCCCTATGTCAGTTAAAAGTCGTGAAAACACGAAGCTGTTGCTTTTTGCATGGCACTATTTCTTCGAAGATATTTCTAAAACCTTCTAAACAATAATTTGAACAATAAAAAGGCGCTTGTTCACAAGCTGATGGTTTTTCAGTTTTTACGTGGTGGCCAGTTTAATAAACCTTTACGCATTTTTTACGTGGTCTGAGTGAGCTCATATTTTAGGGAGTTTGGGTGCAGGTCCACACCTCCTCCCGAGAAAATCTTGTAATTTTAGTTTTTGAATTTGCTAGAAATGCGACCAAAATTTCAAACTATGTACAAACGTAAAATTATCTGCTAGTAAAAGCGCAAATACGTGGTCTTTTTGCAGATCCTAGAGCCCAGACAAAATGATGACGCATTAAAACGAGGCACGTATAACAGGAAACCACGCCAATCATGCAACATTGTACTGTGTTCATATTAACACCTATAAATTACTTCGTTTGCAGTTAACTACGGAAGAGAAACCAGTTTTTTAAAATAAAAAAAACCAACTAGTCTTTCAGCGTGTACGGAAAAAGATAGTTCTTCGTAATGCAAACGTAAGAGAAAGACTATAGTATTTGATTTTTTTTATATACTTCTTGGAAATGTAATCTTAAGCCTCCCTCCAGCCACTCTCTCTCTGTCGTCTCTGTTTTAATACTGAATTCGATCCTGGCATTGCTACTGGCACAAAAGCTTCTAGTTAAGGGTTCACACTGCTTAAGTCAGTCGAAGTTGTATAGCAAACTTTCTCCAGTTTCCTTGTTCGGGTGTCCGCAGATCACCAATCACATCTTCGTTTCTGGTAAAAACAAAACACAAATTAAACAAAAAATCAACATCCATTCTTTACACACCTCTTTTCAAAAAGAACTTTTTTACGTAAATAAGTGCTTTCAAGGGGCGATCTGCAGCCCGGGGGGACACCTACATGTTGTAGGGGACCTTGCCTGTGTCTTGTTGTGTTCTTGCACGCCCCGTGCCTATGGGTAATAAGCAAATAAGCAAAAAGATTGTCATTAAGCTTGCACCAACTGACATGCAGTCAACTCACCTCAGCTCTTTTCTGTTGTGCAGCACGTGGAAATTCACAGCCGGAACAAGAAGGCTGAGTGCCAGTCGCTTTTTTACCGAATCAACAGTCTCCGTCTCTCTCACAACATACCTGAGTGAGTAATGAAACTGTTTATTTGCCAAACTCAAGGATGTTTTGCAGGAAGAGGCACTACTGAGATTTACTCAAATCTCACTTTACTCTATAAAACTGTTCTTAAAGTTTGATTCTTTTTTTGAAAAACTAGTTTTGCATCAGCAAGAAAAACAGGTTATTAGAATTTGTTTTCAGGAGTACTAATAACTTTCAAAGACCACTAGCTAACTATTTAATTATAATATACTGATACAAACTAATACAAATAGCAGATGATACTACAGATAAGTACTAATACTACTGTATACTAATACTCAAACTAATACTACTGCTAATTATGTCAAATTTAGTCCAGAAAAACTATACCATAAATATATTTACACGTGCATTGCATCAATACAATGATATCATTAACCTATTAATTAAATAAAGACTGCTACTGTAATACTAATGCAAAGTTACTTATTAAGCCAGTTTGCCTTATTTATTTACTACATTTAACTTAATATTCTAAATTTTTAATTTGGAACAGAAAAAGGGTCTTACTGTTATCTTTAAGTTACTTTGTTTTATAACTGGGTGCATTTTATAGGCAAATAACTATCATGGCAGGGATGGAAATTAATGCTGGCTTGACGGCCAGTGGCAGCCAAATTTCATCCCAAACCGGTAGATTTCACAGAGCACCGGCCCGTCTGGCCTGTACATTTAGCAGAAAAAATACTTATACTTGTGCAGGATACTAGTGAATTCATATTGTAAACAAAAGTAACTACTGTAATGTACCGTAACTTGTCAAGTGTTTTTCTTTTTTTTTCTTTTTTACAATGTGAGCGTTACTTTGGACTATAAATGAAACTTTTGCAATCTTTTAAAGCCACTTACAATCTGTACGTTATCATCTTTAAGTGATGAAGGACGTACATGTACAACACAATCGATGGATATACATTGCAGATGTGTTACTTAGAGAGACGTTCATTACGAGGTTCACCTTTTGAAAGACTAGTTAAACCTTTGACAATTTAAAGTGTATATCTTAAGTTAACAAACACAAATTAATAAAAAACAATTTATTATGGGCAGTGGAATCTTTGTTAGGCTGTTGGATTCCTTTTGCTACTGGCCCGGCTGGCTGGTGGTGAACAAAGTTAGTTTCCACCCCTGTCATGGCAAGTAATTCTGGTATTCAAGTTGTATGAAAAATAGAATCAGGGAAACAGGATTTTGGGCAGTGAATATATAGCAGTTCACATATATTATTAGGGAGGCCCTCTAAAACCACTGGGGTATATTCTACAACCAGATGTAAGTTGCCTAACATTCAACTAGAGCCATGTCCCATTTTGGACTATTGTACTCTGTACCTAATTCTCACTTAGGTTAGTCCCATCTAGAAAAATTAAAGCTTCCCAAAAGAAAACTATATGTAATGAATGCTATTTCAGGGTAACAGTTTAATTTTGAATAATTATGTATCAGCCAGTGACTGTCAACTGACCTTAAGTTATCTTTTCCCATTCCTTCAGAAGCCGATACATCATTCTCAGTTATGTCTGACCCAGCATCAACACTCTCTGAATCAGAAATCTCCTCTGCATCTGCAGTCCAATAACAAACACTGTCTCAGTTACCACATATTATTTACGTCAGTAAGGAGAGAATAAACATGATAAGTGCGACAGATCACATATTACAAGAAATATTAGTGATAAAATTATAGAATGACATTTTGATATCTTCATGACATCACTGTCAAGTCCAATGTTTAAATTTAAAATCACCAATACTTGGACTTGACAATGATGTATGTCATTATATTAAGTCCAATGTTTGAATTTAAAATCACCGATACTTGGACTTGACAATGATGTCATTATCTTAAGTCCAATGTTTGAATTTAGAATCACTGATACTTGGACTTGACAACGATGTCATTATATTAAGTCCAATGTTTGAATTTAAAATCACCAATACTTGGACTTGACAATGATGTCATTATATTAAGTCCAATGTTTGAATTTAAAATACCAGTACTTGGACTTGACAATGATGTCATTATATTATTAAGTCCATTGTTTGAATTTAAAATCACTGGTACTTGGACTTGACAATGATGCCATGAAAACATCAAAACGCCATTCTATCATTTTATTACTAATAAATATTTCTTGTAAAATGTTATCAAAATCTTCAGATCATATGTTATTAATTTATTATGTAAAAAAATCATACATTAATATAACTGTCTCAGTTATCATGTACTCATACTATCTTTACTGACATATAACTATTATGTATTATATATGTGATCTGTCTGTAAGCAGATTTTATTGTAATCAGTCAATGAAGTTAATATTGAAGCACACAAGTTGGCAAATCATTAAAAAGATAACTAGTTGGTCAGACTTAAAACCTATTTCTAAACTAGTGTATTTCTTGATGTAATAACAGAGATCCATCATTAATAATAATATTATTTATAAATAATAATAATAATAATAATTTATAATAGTAATAGTAATAATAATAATAATAATTATAACAATACAAGGTATCTATGACCCACATGAAATTTTTAAACTTTTCATCTATCTGTGGGACCATTGGCTTAATGTTCTTGTCCAAGGGCAGCGTGGTGAAAGAAGATCACCTTAAATAATTATCCAACTACATGACTAAGCCAGGAATGGAACCCAGGACCTTCAGTTTAGCAGTCCAAGATCTCATCTACATGTTAGAACTTTGTTGGGGGTTGGTGAATTTTAGTTGGTTGAAAGGGGAATTTTCTTATTTTGAACTTTTTTTGGGAGGGGGGGAAGGGGGGGGGGGCTGGCTGACTTTAAGAGAATTTTAATATTAATTAATTATTTTACATTTAGTTATATAAACACTACCTTGTTCCACAAAGAGCAGCTCATAGTAGAGATTATTTGCTTTGCGGTAAGACTCTGGCCAGTTAAATCCTTTACCCTGAGGCCGGTAAGGCTGTTGGTTAATTCCCTGGTCTTTGTCCCTCAGGGAAGTGCCATATACATAATACAAGCGTCTGTTGTGGCCATCTTTCCTGGGCCCCTTGAACACATAGTGGAACTTAAACCTGTCATCTGCAGGTACCTCTGCATCTAATAATAATAATAATAATATAAAAAATAAATACAATAACAATTTATAGTATAGTATTAAATAATAATAATGCTGTTCCCCCAGCATAAAACAGCTGAGTTCAAAATAACACTTCAATGGCATTTGAAGTCAGTCTGTAGTTACCTTCACTGAAATCATCCAAGCGAGGGTGATAAAAGTACCCAGTTTTCACTTTACCAGTGTTTTCCTGGTCTCTCCTCTCATCTGGCAGTCGATAACGAATTGTCCCATGGCCAAAATCTAGCAGCGCTGGTGAGTCCAGGAGCAATGGCTAACACATTGAGACAAACAAAATGATAATTGAGTTACCTGGGAAAGGCACTGGATTGAACTTTTTAAGCTGCCAGTGGAAACCGCTTTTAGAGATAGCTCCCGGGAGGGGGTACTCAATAAACTGTGGGTAGGGGGGTGCCACCCAAGCACTAAAACCCTGACTCTGTTCATGATAAAATAAGACAAAATTTTTATATAATTATCCTGTTTATGATCACTGTAATTTGACTCCATTAAGAACCTATTGTTGAGAATGTGATTGCCAAGCGTGAAGTATTTGTTACAAGATAAAATTATTTGAAATCTGAAAGGTTTTTCAATCTTTCTTATTCATAAGTAATATTTTTCCCAATTGAAAACAAACATAGTTCTAGATGCTGTAGATAGTATAGATAGTCAAGACTGTGATAATAGGCTCAAGATGTGAATGAAGATGAGGATGTTTTTAGAAATATATGCACCATAATATACTCTTGAAACTATGTTGGGGGTGCACTGCTCAGCCATTTGTTGAATAAGTGTTGGTGATCATCTGCATCTGAGATGTGCTTATAATATGTTGGTAGCACACTAATGGTGTGTCAGCTCAAACACAGCCAATATTTATACAGCAGAGCACACAGTAAGTTACTGTGGTTACTCCCCTATCCCTACCCCCTACCCCCACC